>JARFIW010001713.1:0-158717 GCA_036346225.1 Platerodrilus igneus
CATTGTAGCAAGCAGATGCATACATTCTGAGATAATGCTACTCCTATACATCTATCGAGCTGGTCAAACCTAAGTCGCCACCAATTGGAGGCGGACTGATCTCTGAGATCAAACTTGCAACAATGTCGTTTTTCACATGGATTCTGAACATCATCCACACAAAGATTTCCTAAATTTCGTGCGAAGAATCCCTCAATAACCTTGCATTCTAAAGATATTGTTTCCTATTAGAGACTCTTCCTGCTCCAGCTGTATATTTAGTACCTCCACGAATCAGTTCCCTTTCCCATTGCTTGCCTTGAAGAGGTGCCTTTAGAAAACGTTAATTTTGATGTTCCTTGAGAGCAAATTATAGTTGAGTATCTGCTATTATATCGAGTGCAAATATAGCCTCATTGAGCACAGAAGCCACCTGGTGTTTGGGAACTTACAAAAACTCATAACATTAACAATAGAATAAGTTATTAACTAGACCCCTAAGCGATAATTGTTGTGAAGCAACTTTGCATATCGTGTTCAATACAATTTATATTGAAACTATAATATTGTGCTTCAATTGTAAATCATCATCATCATTAGATCTTCAATCCTGGAACTGGTTAGACATGTACCCTCATTGTTTCCTATTCTGTACACATTTCCCTGAAATTTGTACAGCCTGCATCTATCAATATCTGCATGCGATAGTGTGATCTAGGTCTGCCTCTACCTCTTTTTTCCTATCTCTTCTTGTAATATATCCGGTACTATTCCCCAAAAATTCCTTAGAATGAATCCTGCCTCTCTATTTCTTCTATTTTTTTTGCTTTCCACAGATATCTTTATTCCCCTACTATTTCTATAACCTATTTGTTATTACTTTTGTCTGTCAATGCTATCATCCTTATACATCTGAAGCACTACATTCCAGAAGGCTACTATCTCATTCTGTCTGCTTTTCCTACTGCCCCTGTTTTATAGATGTACTGTGCTGTGTCCCACACATATGCTTTCAACAATTTTCTTCTTGTTTCTGTTTGTTGTCTTTGAACATAACCGCTGTTCTTTCTTGCTAGATCCAGTTCTGTCCCCTTATATTGTTTTACAATTAAATACCCTATTTCCTCGATATTCAGGGGAGGCGGCTTTGTGGCGTAGTTGGTATGCTTGTGACTACTACGCGCAAGGTGCCGGGTTCGAATCTCGACACGATCCGCTTGAAAAATGTTAGGCGAGCATTTTTCACAAAAATATGCCCTTGTTCAGTTGAGAGGTAAAATGGAGGTCCCATGTGTGAGTGTTGTCACGCACGTTAAAGATCCCTATCTTGCTTGGAACAGCAGGGTTTGGCAAAATTCAAAATTTTTCCGGTAAAAAAACTTGCTTCCTGGGCATTGTAGTACCTTCGGACGGAGCTTCGGAAAATCACATGTAGGGTATATAAAGGGGCATAAGTAGCGTGTGGCTGTCAAGTTCCCCCAGCACTTGAACATTTTCCGAATTAATAGTTTTTCCAATATATCCTTTTGCACAATCAACATTAGTTGAAAATATTTCACCACCTACACCTGTAGTTGTTTATACTAATCATCAGATTTAAGTGCACTTATTTTTTCGTCATTAGGTTTCCGTCTTGAAATTGGTTGGACGCGTACCTCCACTTATTTATATTCTGAGCTAGCCTACACAGTTCCCTGAAGTTCTCACAACAGCTTATATACAACTCGATTCCCCTTCTATTGTTTTCTAATTATATGCCCTATTTCACCGAGATTTGGTGGAATGTGACGGGGTTAAGCAGCCTGTGGCTGCCAAGGTTGTCCAACACTTAGACATTTACTGAATTAATAGTTTTTCAGTATACCTTTCGCACAATTAACATTATTTGAGAATATTGCACAAGCAATACCTGTAGTTGCTTATAATAATCATCAGTTTAAGTACAGTTATTTTTTTCCGTCATTAGTTTTTCCATCTTGGAACTGGTTGGACACGTACCTCCATTGATTTCTATTTTGAGCTAGACTACACAATTCCCTGAAACTCCTACAGCCTACATATTTCACTATCTGTGTGCAGTAGTCTAACCTAGGTCTACCTTTACTTCTCTTTTTTACTATCTCTGCTTCTAATCTATTAAGCAATATTCCCTCATGCCTATCTCTCCTATTTTTTCTGCTTTCCACATATTTCTTTCTTCCCTTACCATTTGTAGTATCTCTTTGTTCTTAACTTTGTCTGTCCATAATATCTTCATCGTACGTCTGTAGCACCACATTTCAAAGGCTTCTACCTTGTTTTTGTCCGCTTCTCCTACTGTCCAGGTTTCACAGCCATACAGTGCTGTGCTCCACACATATGTTTTAAGCAATCTTTTCCTTGTTTCTATGTTTGTGGTCTTTGCACACAGTAGTTGCTTTTGCTTGGGAAACGTACCACAACCTTGTGCTAATCTTTGTTTTATATCTTTTGCGCTTTTTCCATCTTGCGTTATTTGACTTTCTAGGTAGCAGAAATCTTTAACCTCTTGTAAGTTCTTGTTACCTATTTGTATTTTTGATTTTGATTTATTTGTCTCTCTGCATACTAGTACTTTAGTTTTATTTTTGTTAATTTTCATACCGTACCTCTCTGTTAGAACTGTTTGCATTTCATTAAGAGCAGCTTCTAATTTTTCTTTGCTAGATGCTAATACCGCTATATCATCTGCAAATCTAAGCATATCGATCTTTTGTCTCTGCATAGTAATTCCAAATGTCGTCTTGCATTTGACAGTATTCATTGTCTCTTCAATATATAAAAATTAATGGAGGTAGGGCACATCCCTGTCTCACCCTTTTCCTAATATTTACTTCTCTACGTTCTTGCTCTAATTCTACTATCACTGTTTGCTGTTTGTATAAGCTACGTCTTTCCCTAAAACTCATTCCAATCTTTTTGAGTATTTCGAAAAAAATTTTCCATTATACATGCTTTTCCCTTTTTCTATCGATTTCTCCATTATCACTCACAGAGTTAAAATAGCCTCTCGTGTTCCCCTATTTTGCCTAAAACCAAATTGATCTTCTCCTAGTATTTCTTCAACTTGGTTTTTCATTCGTCTTTGTACAATTCTAGTTAATATTTTTGACACGTGAGCTGTCAAACTTATTGTTTGAAAATTTTGACATCTATCCGTGCCTTTCTTTTGTGGTATAGTTACTATAATGTTACGTTTGAAATCTTTTGGTATTTTGCCTGTCCCATACATATAGCTTACAAGTTGGAAGAGACGTTCTGTTACTGCTTGTCCAGCAGCCTTTGGAGTTTTCGCTTGCACCTTATCTGTACTCGGCATCTTACCATTCTTCAGACCCTTTAATGCTAAGTCAAACTCATCTCTAAGTATAGAAGATCCCAGGTCATCATTTTTAATGTCTGATTCCTGTTCTAATGCTGTTAGTTCCTCTCCTGCATATAAATTCCCTATATATTTTTGCCATCTAACCACTTTCTCTGCATTTTCTATAATACGGTTTCCTCTCACATCCCTTATATTTTTGTTATATATTTTTATATCACTAAAATTCATTTTAATTAGTTTGTATGCTTTGTCTGTCTTTCGTACTTTTATCTTAGTTCGTACCTCTTTGCACTTTTTCTCAATCCATTGTTTTTTAGCTTTCCTGCATTTGTGAATAATTTCCAATTTTATGGCTTTGTATATCTTGTTTCTTATTTTGCCTGATTTATTTTTGTATTTTCGTCTTCCTTCTATTAAATTCAGTATATCCTTTGTTATCCATGATTTCTTAGTTTTTTTGTGTTTACCCTAGATTATCTCTGTCCACCATGTCTAAGCTGGATTTAATGTTATTCCATTCTGTTTCTACTTCCTTAGTTTCAGAAATTTTCTCGATATCTTCAGTAATTCATTTGACTTTTTTAAAATTTTTCGTGGATGTCTATATCTTTTAGTTTCTCAAAGTCAAAGTGCCTTTTTCCATTTCTTTTTTCAAATTTTTTAATTTAAGAGTGTCCTTCATAATTACGATGTTGTGGTCAGTGTCTATATCTGCTTCTGGTTAGCTTTTACAATCTTTTACTTGATTCTTAAACCATTGTCTAACAAGAATGTAATCTATTTGATACTTTCTTATATCTCCTGGAATCTTCCATGTATATCGTTTTCTAACATTATGCCAAAATAATGTGTTTGTGGTGATTTAATTGTTCTTGTCGCAAAATTTTATCAGCCTATTTCTCCTGTCGTTTTTTGTGCCTAAACCAAATAAATCTGCCACCGCTCCTTCCCTACCCTCACTATCCACTGCATTAAAATCCCCCTGTAATAATTAAATTTTCATGTCCTTTTACAAATCTTAGTGTCTTCGATATCTTTGTAGATCGCTTCTACCTCTTCCTCACTGTAGCTAGAGGTTGGCATGTATACTTGTATTATTACTGTATTTATCGGTTTAGATTCCAATCTAACCATGAGTACTATTTCGTTCCTTTGTAAGTAGTTTTCTACACAGTGTCCTATTTTTTTTTTTGCATAATTATTCCCACACCCGATTTTCCTTCCTCTGATCCTGTATGAATTACCCTGAAGTTTCCACTCCAAAAATCCCCCGCCTCTGGCCACCGAACTTCGCTGATCCCTACTATGTCTAATGCTAACCTATCCATTTCAATTTTCAAGTTCTCTAGCTTACCTACTTGCTTCATACTTCTAACATTCTACGCTCTGTTTCGCAATATGATCTCGACTCTTATTCTGAAGTTTCCAGTCACATTCTCCTTAGTAGTTCCTCTCGGAGATCCTAATGGGGGACTATTTCAACTCTGGAATTTTTTACTCCAGAGAATGCCATCATGTTTATTACAATTTAAGTAGGCTGTGTACTTGGGAGGTAATGTGGTGGTTTCCCATTGCCTTCCACATCACAGTAGTGTGCCCTAGATTGTCATACTGACCCTATGGTCTCTGCCACTCTAAGTACCGAAGGAGCTGCTGCCCTCTTTCGAGGACCTGTCTTAGTCTGGTTCCTCACCAAAAATCCCACCAATTTGGTAAAACCTTTGGTTCAGCTCTTTAGCTCATTGGAACACTCAAGCCGTTCCATCCGTTTTAGTAACCTAAACTTTGTCAAGGTGTAGATCCATTCGGAACAGCAATTGTAAATATAAATCTCAAAATGTTTTTTTAGCAAAACATTTGTAGTTAATCCTTTCCGTCCAGTCTACCTCCATTATGTAAGAATTGTATCAACATTTTTAAATAGTGCTACCAAAATACTCATAAATAATATTAAGAGTTTTTGTAAGGCGAACACGATTAAAGTTATGAACCTAAATGATAACTTGGAAAACATTAACGTATTGATAATCATAAACTTTAATTTTAAACAAAATTATTGTTATAGATACCCTGATGGTTCTGTGAAACTTCGAAATCCTCATATAGAACTAATGGACCAAGATATATTGTACCATTTAGCTTTAGGAAGTGGCTCTCATGATTTAGTTGAAATGTTTGGAGATGTTAAGGTAAGTTGCTCTTTGTATGTTCTTCATAACGTTTAATTACTTTATGTAAAAGTTTTTAGAATGCATGCACGTGTAGGAGGTTTGATGTGTGGATGTTTGAATATGTACACGTGTGCATTTGTTTGTATGTACTGAGTTGTAGAATATTGCCGACATTGTATACTCTCATGCATCAATATCTGTTTAGCTGGCCTCTCTTCAAAAAGACCACGGTCTATTTGATGCTGTTCTGACTGATGAGACACTAAAAAGTTTATCAGCGAACACCTACCCTGATTCTATAAAGAAGAAATGAATCTCTTCCTCTCAGAACTAGCCAACTTCATGTAATAATTTCTGCAAAAGTGATTTTGTATGTTGTGACTTAACCACGTCTAAATCAAATATATGTTCTTATTTAGCATCACTAAATTATTTGACTAAAGTAAATACAACCCCTTTGTCAAGTTTCTTTTTTAGTAAGTTTTAAATTTATAAATAGCATCTAGTTTTACAATTTTAAATTAATATAGTTAGTCTCACATATGAGGTACCTGCTAAAATTTCGGGATGCACAAATATTAAAATGTTCAGAATGAAAAAAATGTACAACATTTAATTTAATTTTATTTTTCAGTTTGTTTGTACGGGAGGTACACCTAAGCGCATGGAAGTATTTGCGTATTATATAATGAAAGAAATTGGATATAAAATTCCGACTGGAACTACGCTTTTGGATATATGTCAATATTCTTACCGATACAGTATGTACAAGGTTGGCCCTGTGCTATGTGTTAGTGTAAGTTGTCTTCTTTTAAATTGATTTTAAGCATATCAGATTTATTGAACATTACTATGTGTTATTTCTCTTCTTTGTTTTATTCTAATATATTATAAAGTTTTATTGTAGTATATACAATACTGAACATTATATATAAACCTTTGACAGCTATTATAGATTAAAAGATATCTACTAGTAAACACATACATAATGTGGGTGGGTGGCGATGTTTTCTACTAGTATCAGTGAAAAAGTGAAATTTTCTGTCCTACAGAAGAAATATATAAAATCATATACACTCTTTCAGACTATAAACCATGAACTGCGAACTGAAATGAATAATGAAGATGGAAAAGTTAACTGCTTTAAAGAATTTTGAATAAAAGACAGACACCATGTATTTTCGGCATTCCTAAATTATTAACCAGAACAGTAAATTGTGATATGGGATAACATACTCGTATTTATATAATTTATAAGGTTGTTATACAGTAATGTCTATAAACGAAACACCTGTAAACTTCAATAACAAATTAATTTAAGAACTAAATATATATTTGGACCCATTAAGACTATTAAAAAATAATTCAAATATACTGAAGTGAACAATTAACTAATGGTACATTGAACATCTCATCAAGCAGGCTGTTTATCTCCATAAAATAAAAATGAGTTTCATTTTTGTGTTGTGGATGTCGCCGGCCTGCATATTGAGAAAGCTATCCTCAAACAAGTTCCCGAACAACTACTTTATTTTAATTGTTTTTAGGTAATCTTTTTACTGAAGATGATCACTTAGAGGTTGAGGGCAGCTATCCATTAGCAACACTAAATTTCTAGCAGAAACAGTGTATGGTATTGAAATGATTATTATAAAAGACATCAAGTTCAGATGTTGTTGTACTAAGGTGAAGGTGGTATGAATATTACTAAAATGGCAATTACGATACAATTGCGTTGCTTACAAATAAATGACAATAAACTTTAAATTTGTTGTGATCAAACAGATAAATAGTCAGAAAAAGGGAGGATCTGACAGACTGCCTAATGGAAAACCACTCCATGTATCTAACTATTCTTGCCAGTCATTATTTTACTTTATTTGTTGACTTTTATCACAAAGATAAGATTTTGCCCACTTTACACTACTATTAGATAAATTTAGATTTGCGAATCAGGCGATAAATATATCATGATTTACGCCAGAGAAAGCATTACTAAAAATGACATATTTGTTAAGAAATACTTACTTCAAAACAACGAGATGTTATGGGCAAAATAGTTGATAAGTGAATTAAATTTTGATTTGCCCTGAAGGGACGATGATCCCTTAGCAATTTAAGGGTGCATTGGTAAACTGCAGTGATGCAGGAATGGGTTCCTAAGGATAAATTAGAAATAGAAATAGAAATTAGAAAATATAAAATAGAAAATGGAAAATAGAAATAGAAAATAAATTAGAAAACAAAATATAAAAGTAATAGATAACAAGGCTTAATTAAAAAATTTTGTATTACATTAACACTTATCCTGAAAGGTCTTTTCCTACTGTCAAAATCGAGAAACACCAAACTCTTGCACTGCAATACTTTTTTCATTTAATTTCTATATGAAAGACTTGGAATACATTAAAAACTACCACATTTAGCGCTCGCTAAAGTTACTATTTAGCACATATAACCTCAAATTTACTCAGGGGTTAAATTCTCCAAGACGACCAAAGGTTTTATGAAGTTATTATGATTAACACTTACTCGCGGTATCTTACTCCTGATGCAGCGGCTTCCAAGTCTTTGTAGGGTGTTGTAATGGAGTCCTGTCGTCCCGGTGTGCGCCTGGCGGTAGCCCTCTTTGATGAAGTGCCTATGTGTTGAACCATAGGATATATAGAGAAGGAAGGGGATCACTTCCTCGATATCAAACCACTACAACACCTCTACACTCACATGAGATCGGTAGTCAAGTCTCTGGTTTTGATACATTTGCTCCTATGAAATGTTTTTCTTCTCCAGGTGAGATTAAAGTTCTGTGACGCACATTGATGGGCACAACGACATATACAGTGTGAGAAATGCAATCTTTGCAAGTTCACAGACCACAAAGATAATCCAATGACTAGACTTTTGTGAGAACCAAAACTTTGTGTAGTTTTCACATATGCTTGCATTAAAATATTAATATGTGAGAATTTCCTCCGTGCAATGTTTTAAAAGTCCCATGAAGTTAACTAATAAAAGAAACGTTAAAGCTTTTTAAAAAAAAGCGCAACAGACTGTCATTCCACATAAAATGCTCTTGCTGTAGTATCCTAAATTTGATCATAAATAAAAAAATGTTCTCAAAATAAAATGCTCTTCCAAATATGACTATGGCTGGGGTAGCTGGATATTCTTTACAAATCACTGGCTTTAACTATTTTCTAAATAAATTAAATAAAAATCAACTTAAACTTAACTTCTATTAACAAAAATATTTTCAATACACATACAAATGTACTTTCATAAAACAATTCCTAACCGTAAATCTGACCAAGTGTTACTAAAATAAAAATATCCTAAAAGAAATTCTTAAAAAGACTTAAATCTAAGCCATTGACAAAACTATTCTTCTCTCCAAATTTTTTATTTGATTATTAGACATTTTTAAATCCCAAATCCCAACCTCTTCTGTATCTTTTCATTGTCCATTCCAAAATTACTAAATTTAATACTTGTAGTACTCTAAATCTCTCTAATGAATGTGTTGTTTCAAATCACTGGTTAGTCCAATCAAAAATGTAATTATTTTCACTTATTATTTTATTACTAAATTACTTTACCCTTAAACGTTTCATTAAAGTTCATAAGAGCACTCACTTTATTATAATTTTAGGATTTCCAACCACCATCAGTATTGTACTTGTCGTTATTTCTTATATATATATATATATATATATATATATATATATATATATATATATAGTAAAATTGGCAATGACCTTGTTTTCTTAATAGTATGTAATTTTATGGGTTATAGGTCAGCAAAACTGAAGAATTCTCTTTAAACTCAAGCTTTTGAAAATTTCTTTTTCCATTTTCAAGAGTATAAAGTGAGATAACAGTCAATTAGATGATTAATAATAGTAAATAGGATGGTGTTGGTGTGTAGTATAATTAAATATAACGATTGACTGGTATCTCACTTTATACTCTTGAAAATGGAAAAATAAATTTTCAAAAGGAAGTTATTATTTCATCTTATTCACTATAATATGATAGTATTTATCAACTTACCTTGTGTAATTAAATACCTAAAATATTTATATATTTAATACTTGGCTTATAGCCGTAATTTTGAGTGTAGCTTCTTGTCTATAACTGACATAAGTCAAAAACTTGATAATGTCAGATATGGTTGACAAAAATGCCAAACATAATTGAAAGTTAGGATTATGTATAGTTGTGTACACGATTTAAATTTGTAAATTTCTCAATTGTTGTCATCGGTCTCGGTGGCGTAATTGGTAAATGCATGGTTCCGACAAAACCAGGATACAGGTTCAAGTCCTGTCCAAGACCTTATATTTTCCATCTTTCAATTACTAGCTCGATTTGAAATGATCATTTGGGCTTTTCAAAAATGTCTAAGTTATTATTTCATCTTATTCACTATACAGATATCCAAACACAGCAGCTCCCTGGTTGAAAACATGCCACAAAGTTCCAATTAGATGGAGGGATTACTCACAAGGTTTCCTCTGTTTCAAAATAGTTTTCCGACTGTTGCGAATTTTATTATTTTTAATTTGAATTTAATGTTTACTCTCAAGCTCTGAACTCACAATTATGATAGTCCATCGGAAAAATGCAGAACACACAAATTAGAGTTGTTCTATATGAATTTAGTAATTAACAAGATATAAATATATTCAATATATAATTCTAAGCATTATAGTTACTTAATGGTAACACAAAAAGTTTAAGTTGCAATTATTCGTTTGCTCTACTGTGCAACAGCCACAATATCATTTGTGTATTCCAGTCAAGGCGGAAGGTTTTTTATTTTAATTGCAGTCAATTCTCAACACCGACATTATATCCACTCATACACATTCTTGAACATTCCCCGCCACTTGTTGACGTGTTTCATTTCGTTACATTTTGCTTGTCTCATTTCACATTATTTCTCTTTAGGAATACCATATAATTTTTCTTAAAGCTTCTGTATCTTCTGTCAAATCCCCATCTAAAAACTCATTACTATCATTCCCAATCTCCCTGAACTATTTGTGCGCATCTCTACATCATGATGTTTTCAGGTTATCGAGTTCTATATAACTAACTTTATTTCTACTTTCGTTGTGTTCAACAAACTTATTTTATTCTCATTGTAAATCAGCATCTGACTAATACAATGTTTCAAGTTTACTCGTGTGTTTACTTCATCATTCTTATGCTTACAGTCTATTGTATGAAACGCTTACATCATATGTGTAATCTTATACTCCTGTATTCTGATTTTTCAATGTCTGCTTTACTATTTTGTATGCAAGATGTTTGTTTGTGGTTTCGTTTTATGATAATTAAAACTGTCAATTAACAACGATGTCATATTGCATGCTATGTATTGAACCATCTTCCTAAAACTCATATTTGGCATGCACATTAATGAGTTTGCTATTATTTTCTTTATAATTCTGAAAGCTTTCTTAAAACATGACATGCTTCCACTATAAAATTTTACATGAAAATTAAAATTAGACAGGGTACTTCAAATAACAAGTTAGTCTATTCAAGATGAATTTTCTTTCTTTCACCTCTAATTTTCAGTTAGTGTAACTCATCGATTTACAAGAATACAAACGAAAGTGTAAAAATTGGCCAAAAATTTCAGAAAGTAGTAGCCATAATTTTTATTTGCTGAATTACTAATACAATTGCTCAAGAGTTTTTAATTATATATTAGCAATCTACGACTTAGTCTGGCTGTTCTACTGCTCTTCAACTAAATGGAATTGTTCAAATTTTAGTATTGGATTTATACCATCAAACACATTCATCACACTTGCTATACAGTCAATGCCAGAACTAGTGTAAATAGTAGATAGATTGTTGTACCAAGTTTATAATTAAAAACTATTGTTTAAACATTACACTACCCTAAATGTTGCTAAATTTCAGAATTGGTTATCGATTTGGCACACGTTATAGTCATAGCATCAAAATTAATTGGAACTAGTTATTCTAAAAAGTTGGTGTATCAGTTGCTTTTTATTTTTTTAATAAATTAAAATACCTATAGAGAAGGCGCAAGATTCAAAGTATGCTTATGTATAAATAATTCACAAAAGCATTCCATATCTTAATTTGAATGTCAAGTTTTGTGATAGACTTACAAGCAAAGAAAGTATTACTAGGCATGTATACATCAATTTTTAATGTAAAGATGTGATTCACAGAAAACTAAATACCAGTCATGCTTTAAATCGATAATCTAGGAAATTCCACTACTATAGAGAATTAAATTATGCAATGATAACAAAATACTTTTATAACACTGAACTACTGATTGGCACATGCACACAAATTCTGTAGAACCTTTTAAAAATTAGTATTTGTATACATTTTAATTTTAAATGAAACAGTAAGAAATTGAGGCTTGTTAGTAACAAAAAAGCTGAATTATTATTCCATATATGGGTTTTGCTTAGTACAGCTCAAACCGCTACACAGTGTTGTGCATCACCCGTTTTCATGGACAAAAGCCGTGTTTTTTGAAACTTAAAATAATAAGTTTCTTTTCTGAAAACTTAAACTATAGTGCCTAAAGTTTAAGAAAACGTATAACTAACACAAATTTCTGATTAAATAGCGATTTGACAGTTTAATAAACATGAATGCATTAAAAAGGACTGTTCTGTAAATAGAATCATACATATATTAGAGGCTCGTGTTTTTCACGGTAAACAACTAGCAAAGGGTTAAATTTATAGATTAAGCATTATCTATGTATTGGTTGTTTAACAAGCTAATATTGGTTATTGTGTATCTCCATACTACTCATACACTCACCATAATTCAAATTACTGATAAATATCATACAAAGATACAGAAATATTGCAATATGTCATGTCCATTGTGTTCCACTGTGTCTATTTTCGTACTTATCATGAGCTCTAAGTGTTATTTACACAAGAAGAATGCGCTTACTTCTCAAGTATGCACCTAAGCAATTTCAAGGCAAAAAACTACAGCTTTGTACACGTACTCCTACAAACAAAACTCACTGCAGTTTTGATTGTGCTGGTTATAAAAGCTTCGATATTTTTATTTCAACGTACAATGTTTAAGCTTTAATTTGAGCCCTTTTCGAAATTTCTTGCACATTGGATTTGTTGGCTACGAATTGTTAAAATGCTGTATAACGCATTCCTTTAGGAGATTCAATTCCATTTTTTTCAGTGCGCCAAAAATCTTCGGAATCACATACTCTGCTTCTTGGGTTTGAAATTTGCAGGCCTGTGTAATGTTTACATATTGTCAGTAACAAAATTTGAAACGATAGAGGCAGCGAGAGCAAAATAATATATTAATTAAAAAAATAACTCATACATGTTACTCTTATCAGTATTTACATTTATTATTATAATATTTCTGTTATTACATTATGATATCATGTAATATGATATATACATAATGTTGATATTTTATATATCTTAGTAAATTACTTAAGGCTTATAAAAGGCAAGAATAACAAAATTAATAAAAACTATTTCAAGAATTATTATAAAACTATTATAAAATTATTATATTAATTAAATTTCTTCCTCAAGAACATATTGTTTGCCAATTTCTGGTGAATTTAATAGTACACGTACCTCAGTAGGCATAGGAAAACTCTGTTTTGAAGGCACTTTTCTCAAAGATGATGTTAATAGATCTGAGCTTTGGTGAAGTATATGAAGTAAATCTTCGTTGGTCTCGTTACAAGACATTTTTCTAGTGTTAAATTCTCCATTCAAGGTCATCGTATTATCACTATCTGATGCGGCACTTAAAACTCTACTTTAACCTAAATTTATGATATACCCCTCCGCTTTCACTGCCTTTATTGTTCAAATTCTGTGTAACTATATGCAAAGCATTACTTTCAGTATATAATATATGTGTGTAAAATTATAGATCGATTGAATAGATTTCAAATGCTGATTTTTATTTATAAAAGTGGGTGCAGCGCAACACTGCGCCTCAGTTGCAGAAAAAAATATTACACGTCTTCCCAATATTCATTCTAGATGCACAGATGACAGGTCAGCAAAAAAACAGGCTTTCTTTTATGAAAACTAAAATCTCTAATTTTTTTGTTTCAACCGACTTTTTGTTTGAAACAATTCTATTTTAATTATCTTGTTATAGTATCTATTTTTAAATTAAGAAAAATAACAGTTTTGTACAACTTTAATATGTAACAAAATATGTCTTAATAAGAAACCAAAATATGCTTGTGGCTATTTACACTGTATAAATATGATCTTGTCTTTTAATGTCTTAAAAGGACCGAGAAGTGGCACTATTATTCAGTAATATAATTTAATTCACAGTTTATTTCAAAGCCTAAGATGTAGTACACCAAAAGAAGAAACAATTCTTTGTATACTTGTGGATGATGATTGATTAGGTAACCATTTGTTACGTTCACTTTCGACAGTAAGTTAAAAACCACACCCTTTTTGATTCGCTATTCATTTACGTAGATTCTGTTACTACTCCAACAACATCCTGTATATCTTAACCATTTCACAATAAATATGCTTCCTAACGATTTTCATTTAAACCAATTTGCTGCGAATTTGAAAAGATTATTCTGTAAATTAAATAGTCAATACCTTGTTTTAGGTGTCCGTGAACTTGCTGAACGTTGCGATAGCGTATAATTACTTTCTAGATTACTTCAATCTGGGGACTCCTTGAAATGATGTATTGAACTATCTGATAAACTGTGTTTCAAGTTTTCTAATCGCCTTTTGGTGTGGTATGATAACACTAGTATTACTTTGAACTCTGATCATTTCAAAACGAATGAATATGCAATTTCTTTTCTGAACACGACAAAAGTACTCGTCGTTATCGTCGTATTTTTCGTTTCTGGTTTTTTATGGGATTTTGTGCACACAATGTGTACTTCACCCGTTGGATTGCCGCCCCTTTTTGGAATGGGAGAACACCCTCAAGGCGGGATCAAGCTCCCCTCTGTTTTGACCCCCTTATTAGAGACTGTAGGAGCAATTCCTACTTTGTAAACTCGAGGGTGAGTGTTTAGTCACCATTTTATTATATTGGGTTAAGTAGTTGTTGATACTACATATGCCCATGGTGCTATAGATAATTGACCTTGTTTCGCGTAAATGACTGTGTTTCTGTGAGGAGTGACTATTTTCTGTGATAATTTTAGATAGTTACTTCTGTATAGATTTAGAGCTGTGGTTTTTAGAGGGGATATTTTTTTCTTTTCTTTTCTTTCTTTTGGTAATTAACTTATGGTCGAAACCTAAAACCTACAGCTCGCCATTTTGAGAAGAATTTTTTTTTTCTTCCTGATAAATGTATATTATGTTTATGCGTTATTCTTGTTTACATTTGTTTTGGCACTACTGTGCTGGTGTAACATGTTTTTTTTGTTTAATTATAGTTTTTTTTTGTTTTGTGGGGATTTATTGAATGAGTGCGAGCATGTTTATTTTTTATTTCAGGCTTTCCTTTATTTTTGTAAGTGAAATACCCTGCCTACTCACCGATTGAGTCTGGTCATACTTACTTTTGGGTTTTTTGTAAGTTATGTCAATGTACGTAGCAAATTGCTTAATTAGAGAAAAAATATTGGCATAAACAACTTCGATTGCTTTCTTCTTGACTTTTCTATTATTCATCTAAAAAAGCATGAGTCTATACAGATTTGTTAAAAAACAATTTTGTGAATGATAAAGCATTCACTTGAAACTTAATTATTGTAGTGAGATGAAAAGTTGATATACTTGACGACCTGTCAAATTAAGGCCATTGCATCATAAATAGTAGTTTAGGCAGCCAAATTCTTAATGCTCGTACGTGTAAAAAAAGTATAGTACGTTGACATTGCATTTTAGAGCATTCTTGCTTTTGCTATTTGTATTGCAATGCACTGTTGCCAACCTATTGTATATGATAACACCATATCTTGATATTTTCAACATTTGTCTACGTAGTCAACAGCTAACCATATGATATCATGGTCTGGACATATCAAGTGTATATATACTTTAAGCATGTACATTTCAGGTTCATTTTTTTCTCATTTTCAGCGAGTAACAAATGAGGATCAATATTAATAATCTGTTTGGAGGAATTATGTATGCACAAAATCAGTTGGCAGTTTTGTCATGTTTTACTTTTTTTGATGATTTTGTCTTGTTTATACTTCCAAAATTCTCTTTGTTTGTTTTTCAGAAATACACAGCATGGACGATGGACCATTTACCTGCATGAACATTGCTTTCATTAACAACCAATTTAAAATCGAATACAAACATCTATTGTAAATCGTCCAATATTGAATTAGCATGTTTTTTCAAAATAAAACAGCTCACATGCTAGTTAATTTTAAAGATGCATTTCCAACACTCAAAAACAGTTGTATACATAAACTTATTTGTCCAAAACTCAACATTAGATATAAATAAAAAATTTAATTATAAAATCAAAGAATGTCTCAACGAACCTTCTCAATTGAAATTTGATCTTACCTCCTCCAAGAACGGCAGAAGATAAAATCTTTCACCCTATTTCCATTATTTGCTTAGAACAGCGGGAATTTTTAACTATGTAGAAAATCAATTATCTTTTTTCTTATCAAATTATTGTAAACACGATTTAACTTTTGCCGTCACAAAAACTTTATTATATGTACTGTTTTTAGGATTAAATATATTGCACAAAACTTCACGATCGATTATTGGAAACCATTGCTTGACTTTATGTTTAAATGAAACAACATCGTAAATGCTTTGATTTATTTCTATGTCTACAATTACAGTCAACAAACTTGATAAGTTAGGGACATTTACAGTTACTCAAAAACAAAAGTAAATGATTTTTTTTTTACATATTACAAACGATCACACAAGTATCTAGTTTAAATCCAGTATGACCTATCCAGAATATTGTAATACAATGACAAATGCAAACCTATTAAGTAAGCTTCATTCAGTGTGACTTTAAGCAATATTTTCTGACACCTCGAATAAACTTTCGGATTTCAATAAAAACCATTATTGCAAACCCTCATTTGTTTAAACAGAGAAGTGATGAAAACTGCTACTATGTCTGTTGATATTTCCTTTTAACAGAAAGAATAACTCATGTAGGAGAAGAGTTATACTATGACATCAATTAATTATTATTCTATTTGTTCCCATACATACTGGATCTCTTATTAAATATGATCAAAATTCTAATATCCTGGTAACACTAGCAACATCATGTGACGATAGCTACCTTTCGGAATGTATACTTTAGACTCCCCTACTTATTAAGAACAAGTTGGTTTGAATAGCTAAACTAATAACCTCAAATGACGTAAATGTGCATGCTGTGAACAACAAAACCGTAGAGTCTCTTATAGTGGATCGGTACAACATTAGGAACTGGTTCCAGTAACATTTCAAATTTAGGAGCTAGTTAATCTGGTAACCAATATCTTAAGATTGATTGAATGACTTTCCCCGTCTGAAGTTTGAAAAGTAAATTTTTCACCAATGTCCATCTTAGCTGGTCAATATACTGCACTACGATGCATTTTGAGTATAATTAAATCAGATAGTGTAAAACACCTAATTCTTTCATAAAAGTGCAAAGTAACCATAGATCTTGTTTTCGTGATTGAACTCTCTCGCCCCACTATAAATGATTACACACAATGGGGTAATGGGCAGTTAGGGACCGCTTTATATGACTGAAGAGCATCTAATTTGAATCTTATTTATCTGCTTAAATATAGTCCAACTGGAGATTTTCTACAACTTAGTGACGTGCAACGGTAGTGGAGAAGAATTTCTTTGATTTTGACCCACATGTCTTGGATCGTTTTCAGACATTCTAATGTTTGCACTGTGCATTCTATTAAGCAATTTAATGCAGCATGTCCTGGAGCAATTAGTTTTTGACATAGTCCATTTCCAATATAATAAAATTTTAATTCAGCACTTGTAAGAATAAACGTGTTGTCAGAAACTAAATTTTGAGGAAATCTGCATGTTGAAAAAATATTGTTTAGCAACCTACCGTATTTTCAATTGTTGGAGCAGAGCTTAGAATTTTATATTCAATCCGTTTAGATTTTGCATCGATGCATTCTAAAAAGTATTTACTATACGTGCCTGCCGTATGATGAAGATTTCATGGACAGACAAAGTTAAGAACAAAGAGGTACCAGAAATGGTAGGGGAAGAAAGAAATATGTGGAAAACGGTAAAAAAATAGGAGAGATAGGATGATAGGCCACATACTACGGCATGAGGGAATATTGCGGAATATATTAGAAGCAGAGATAGAAAAAAAGAAAGGTAGAGGTAGACCTAGGTTAGACTACTGCACACAGATAGTGAAAGATGTAGGCTGTGAGAATTTCAGGGAAATGTGCAGGCTAGCTTAGAATAGAAATCAATGGAGGCACACTTCCAACCAGTCGCAAGATGGAAAAACTAATGACAAAAATAATAACTGTACTTAAACATGGTGATTATTATAAACAACTACAGATATTGGTTCTGCAATACACTCAACTAATGTTAATTGTACGAAAGGATTTACTGGAAAACTAATAATACGGCAAAAATGTCTAAGTGTTGGGGAATCCTTGGCAGGCACATACCACTGAATCTCGATCCTGGATAGGATGATAGGCCACATACTACGGCATGAGGGAATATTGCGGAATATATTAGAAGCAGAGATAGAAAAAAAGAAAGGTAGAGGTAGACCTAGGTTAGACTACTGCACACAGATAGTGAAAGATGTAGGCTGTGAGAATTTCAGGGAAATGTGCAGGCTAGCTTAGAATAGAAATCAATGGAGGCACACTTCCAACCAGTCGCAAGATGGAAAAACTAATGACAAAAATAATAACTGTACTTAAACATGGTGATTATTATAAACAACTACAGATATTGGTTCTGCAATACACTCAACTAATGTTAATTGTACGAAAGGATTTACTGGAAAACTAATAATACGGCAAAAATGTCTAAGTGTTGGGGAATCCTTGGCAGGCACATACCACTGAATCTCGATGAAATAGGGCAAATAATTAGAAAACAATAGAAGGGAATCGAGCTGTATATAGGCTGCTGTGAGAATTGCAGGGAACTGTGTAGGCTAGCTCAGAACATAAATAAGCTGAGGTACAAGTCCAATCAGTTTAAAGACGTAAAATCCAATGACTAAAATTAAGTGCTCTTAAATCTGATGAATATTATAAACAACTACAGGTGTTGGTTGTGAAATATTTTCAACTAATGTTGATTGTGTGAAAGGCTAAATTGGAAAAACTATTAATTCGGCAAAGGTTCAAGTGCTGGGCGAACTTGGCAGCCAAAGGCTGCTTACCCCCCTTCACATACCACTGAATATCGGGGAAATAGGGTATATAACTGTAAAACAATAGGTGACCGAACTGCATCAAACAAGAAAGAACAGCAGCTATGTTCAAAGACAACCAACATAGATACAAGAAGAAAACTGTTTAAAGCATAATGTGGAGCACAGCACAGTACATCTATGAAATAGGGACAGTAGAAAAAGCAGACATAAGGAGATAGAAGCTTTCTGGAATGTTGTGCTTCAGATGTATGAGGATGATAGCATGAACAGACAAAGTTAATAACAAATAGGTTGTAGAAATAAATAAATAAATTTACCACGTTTTACACAACAAACACCCCAGCATAAATAAATCCATGCAAAGACCAATCGTTGTCTAAACCTTCTGCAATCGCTAACAGTTGCGAGGGCCATTGTTGTTTACTTCAACCAAACGATGGCTAAAATAATTATCATCTCATACTATAACTTGCACTAGCTAATATTTTATCCGAAACCAAATCAAGGAGCAGCTTACATCGAAATAAGTTTTCTTTGCTGTACAAGAAAAGACATTAGCATGAGAATATATGATAATAAGTACAGACCGTTAATAACTAAAAACTTTAATAACACTAACAGCCAGTTGTGTTCAACCGACTAATTCTGAATGCAAATTAAATTCACTGTTGGGTCCACTCGATTGCCTACTATGTAATTCATAGTGCTACGCTTAAATATCAGGAATGAACAAAGGTTTTTACCATGGTTAGAGTAACAACTGAAACTCTACACCCCATTTGCATTTTAAATCAATTCTCAATTGGTGCTATATTCCTCTACAAATACGGCTCTATGTGGAAGAAATAAGTATTTTGAGGATGAATTACATCTGAACTAGACACAGGTAAATAGTATTCCTATATAAAAGTTCAATTCACTATTTACGATTAAAAACATACAGATTGCAAAGATATTCAAATTATTTCAAATAGGAATGTGCTTATGTAAAACCAGATGTGCCTTATGTTATTTTATCGGCAAAAATATTAAAGAAAATTCTTCAGCGATTTATATTAAAAATTGCTGTATAAATTAATGTAAAAATGTATAAGCATAATAAAATGTATTACAATACTGAAGATATTCAAGATGAAAGTAGATATTAGCACTAGTTGAAGTTTGTGTAAATCTGATGTGCGTTTATACGTGCTGTGCACATTTTCCATGTTTTAAAATATCTTACACAAAATTGTCATTAAATATACATAATTTATAAACAAACAAAATAATAAAAGTTTTGTTATGTTTCAGCATGGCATGGGGGTTCCATCAATAGGAATACTTTTACATGAACTCATTAAACTAATGTACCATGCTAAAGTAAAGGATCCTATTTTCTTTAGAATTGGTACTTGTGGTGGTATTGGGTTGGAAGGTGGAACCGTAGTCATTTCAAATGAAGCTGTAGATCCATTAATGAATAATTATTATGAAGTGGTATGTTTTACTAGTATACTAATATATATATATATATATATATATATATATATATATATATAGTGGTAATCATCTGATGGTAGTTCTATCTTACTCTTGCCATTACACATAGGTTCTTTCAAAGTTACTATTGGTAAATGTTTTTGGTTGTTTCATAGGGGTTATAAACTACTCCATTCTGATAAGGTCCAAAAGACCAAAACTAGTCAATGGACGTTTATTCTCTTTATACAATCAAATTATTGTTTTATTACTGGCCAATCAATCAAATATTAACTTTTATATTTTTCATAAGAGGAGGTTTACATATACATCTTCTCACAATTTTGTTATATAATAAATATATATATATATATATATATATATATATATATAATGCATGATAAGAGAGTAGTTTAAGGGTAGATTAAGTCTTAAGGGTTGTAGGATAGATATAAATAATTTTAACTTTAAGAAAACCAAATATTTCCATATTTCCTATTATAGGAGTAAATCGAGTATTTTAGAAAAAGTCAATTGCGAGCACACTGTATATATAGTATATTTGATTTAATGCATAAGAAAGAAGCTCATTTTGCAATAATTCGATACCATTTAGCTAAAATAATAATATATACGTCGTATAATGTTTTAAGTATAATTTACGAGTGAAGATAAGGTTGTAAACGCAACTAATTGCATCAATATAAATATATTATCGGGAAAGATAGATAAAATGGCATTCTGGATATTTAATAATTTCGTCGAAAATATCAATGCATGTATAAGGAAAAGCATTCTAATATGTCATTAAATACGTGACTAAAAATAGTACATTTGTTTAGAAAACCAACATATTTTAATAACAAATAAACACCAGACGGTTAATTGTGCAATAGGTTTTGGACTTTTAAACGACAAATATAAAATACGTGACAGAATAAAAGCAATATTTGGAAATTCTAAGAAGATGCTATGATATATTTAATGTCTACGGTGGGATGAATGGTAGGAACAACAATTAAAACCAGGGCATTTGAGAATTACCAAGGTACTACAGAGATAGGCGGAGATTATCAATAAACACGCGACGCGACTACTTAAAGCATTGATAGGAGGGCTTATAAATACAATGGGGAATGAATAAACATATAGTTCATCTATAACAAGGCAAGAATCACGTTAGTATGCAGTAGAAATTTACGTGGCAGTATTAATTAATGAAAAGTTTATAATTTAGTATAAGTAAAAATTTGAAAGTGCCAAATTTGTGCAACAAATAATAGCCGATCTACACATAGACGTAAGTTAAACTATTAAATAGAATTTATTCTAATATTTTACAATTCAGGGCTCTAAATCAATATTCTGATACTGATCGAAGCCAATATCGTCCCACATCTAATTTAAATATCTGAATATATTCCATGGCAATAAAAATCAACGACCAACGTGGGGCTTCTAAAGGGAATATCATATCAATAATTATTGGCACCTATCGTAGGGGTTAAAATCCAAAAAGGCTATTTCATAGCATTGCAATAAATAAGGGCACGCCAACGTAGGGGCGATTTCATAGCAATATATATAGTAATAAAAACCTAAAGATTGGTGAAACTTTTGGGATGCACTCGTTCAAAAATGACTAGAACTAATATGTCAGGTCGTAATTTTTTTCTATGTTTCAGCAAACAATTTCGTGCTTTCATCAAAGAATAATTACTAAGACATCAATAGATCGTAAATTCTACTAAAAACAGCACACATAATATTCACACAACATTGAAATATAACGAAGCATGCAACCCAATATCCAAAAGGGGGGTTGCAAAAAGGAGTCAAATAATTATTGCAATCACTGAATGTTGTGATGCCTAAAACTCAGGTCATTTGAATTCACATGCCTAAATATTTTATTACATCCTTAGGCACCACAGCTTCATCTTCAACCTTGAACGCCATTGACTGAATCATTCTTTTACCAGTAATCACATCCGCCTCAATCTTTTCTGGTGCTATTGTCAGTCCCCTACTATGCATGAGATCACTAACCATAATCAACGATTGGTTTGCCTTCTCAACCAACTTAGTTTCTACTTTGGTCACATCTATCAATGCCAGATCATCGGCCTAGCCTAGTATGCATACACCTTTGGGGGAATCTCGCTTTAGGACGGCATTGTACATAATGTTCCAAAGTAGAGGCCCCAAGGACAGAGCCCTGCGGAACCCCTCCATTTATCTGATATACCTCCTCAAGTCTCTCCTGATCACTCAAAGTTATCGTTTGGTTCTTTAGGTAACTAGCCACAATCTTTTCCAAGTAGCTAAAAATCTCGCGCTCTTCCAAAGTTTCTATAATACACCCTCATTTAACAGAGTTAAATACATTTCTGATGTCAATTGAGACAACTGCATAGAGCTCCTTCTTTTTCCAGTTGTTCTCCTTTAATGCTCTACCAATACCTACCAGTTCTTCAACAGCATAAACAGCGGATTTTTGCTTTAATAAATCCATACTGCGATTGTGACAGGTCATCCTTCTCTTCCAATTCATCTAGTCTTGCAGCTACAATCTTCTCCACAAATTTAGCCATGTTTTTATTTAATACCATAATAAGATTTTAACGAATATTTTCCTATAACTAATCTGAATTGATTATTTCTAACTATTAATCATTGAAATTTACAGTTTCTTCAAATTCACATTATTGAAAACTTTAAGAATTGATTAAAGTATATAAATAAATTAATCATATTGCTTAAATGTATAAAAATATGTTCAAACTGTGTTTTATTTGTTATAAATGTATGGCATTTCTTTGTTATATTACACATGCATCCATGGTAACAACAATGCCTTGTGTTTAGCAGTAATAAAACTATGTAATCTGAATATCATTCTGCATAACTTGGAAGAACAACTGTTTCGAAATGGTTTAGCATTACTCAAATCACCCATATTTCAGCAATAGATTTTAATTTACAATAAGTATTGTAACAGAAATAAATTCTGTTCAAGTTTACCTACTATAAGTTGCTTAATTTCCTAATTGGAATATTGTGTATTATTTTGATGAAAGTAATTTGCTTACATTCAAATATGTAACACATTTTATTTGCTTTTAATTTTGTTCAGTTGTGGATTTTAAATTCTTGCTTGGTCAAAACAAGCTCATTTGTTTCGTATTTTTTAATTCAATGTTTTGATCTTGATTGATGTTTGTATTAGCACTTGTAAACTTACATCTTGTCAACGTATTATAACTATCACTTGGTAAGCATTTGAACCGGTCGTTTAAGTTTTGCATATGCGAGTATAATTTTTACTTTGCATGTTTCTGTGTTGATTGCTCTACTTTCATGCCACAATATGTAAGAAGAAAATGTTTTTAAATAATAATCGACGTGTTGCTTGGAAGAAACTCCTTGAGCTAGTTTAGTGTTGGCCATGATCTAGTCATCGTATCCTATTGAACTATCCTCAATGTGCAACTAAAAGATTATGTGTAACTTAATGATCAATCGCAATTTAACGATCATCTACAACCTAAAAATAATTTGGAACCTAAGATCATTTGTAATTGACGTTGATTTGTAATCTGAGTTTATTTGGGAATACGTTCTATTAATTCGAACTAAGTTTTAATATGTGGAAGTATTTATGACCCTTATCTTTATTGTACTTGCATTTTACGAAACATATGCTTTGACTGTAGCTCGAAATGCAGGATCTGGTAGCTGTCATCGTTAGGATGATGGAACTGGTTTATAACCTGAGGTGTATTTCTTAAAAGAAAAAGTTTTGATTGGGGTAAGTGTCAGCCTTTGTTTTGGATTCGGTGATGGAACGATTTGCAATACTTGTTGAATTACAAATTATTGAACTTCTACAAACTACATATTAGTATACTACATCACTCAATAAGTCCGTAGGATGATACATAGATGGCGTTGCTATGTAATAATCCATATGATTTGTAGGAAGTACTAACCTTAAAAAGATATCTGTCAAAATTTCATGACAATCCGACGATTAGTTTACAAGTTACAGAGGTTCAAGTGACGATACTTTTGAGTTTTCAAAAAATGAATTCCAAGCAATTTCGCGTGTTGATTTATCATTGCTTTTGATGGGTAAAATACCATCGCAGCCAAAGCATGGCTTGATAAGTGTTATCCGGGCTCTGCTCCATCGAGGCAAACGGTGGAGAAGTGGTTTGCTGATTTTAAACGTGGCCGTACAGACACTGATGATGCTGAACGCTCTGGAAGGCCAATTGAGGTGGTTACACAGGAAAACATCAAAAAAGTCCACCGAATCGTTTTGGAAAACAGAAAAGTGAAATTGCGTGAGATAACTGACACCTTGAAGATATCAGAAGGCAGTGTGCACACTATTTTGCATGAACATTTGTCCATGAGAAAGCTGTTCTCAAAGTGGGTGCCGCGTTTGCTCACAGTGGACCAAAAAAAACAACTTGTTGATGATTCTGAGAGCTGTTTGGAGCTGTTCAACCGGAATAAAAAGGACTTTTTGCGTCGGTATGTGACAATGGATGAAACATGGATCCACCACCACACTCCAGAGTCTAATCGGCAGTCAACTGAGTGGACTGCAGCCGGAGAACCACGTCCAAAGCGGCCAAAACCACAAAAGTTGGCTGGTAAGGTTTTGGCGTCTGTATTTTGGGATGCGCACGGAATTTTGTACATCGACTATCTTGAGAAAGAAAGAAGAATCAACAGCGAATACTACATGGCATTATTAGTGCGTTTGAAGGAAGAAATTGCCAAAAAACGGCCACACATGAAGAAGAAAAAAATTCTCTTTCACCAAGACAATGCACCGTGTCACAAGTCGATCGCAACGATGGCCAAATTGCACCAATTGGGCTTCGAATTGCTTCCGCACCCACCGTATTCTCCAGATTTGGCCCCCAGCGACTACTACCTGTTCGCAGACCTGAAAAAAATGCTCGCCGGAAAAAAATTTGGCTCGGATGAAGAGGTAATCGCTGAAACTGAAGCTTATTTTGAGGCCAAAGACGAATTGTTTTACAAAAAAGGTATCGAAATGCTAGAACGGCGTTGGACTGATTGTATCACTCTTGAAGGAATGTATGTTGATGAATAAAATCGAATTTCGCCAAAAAAATGTGTTTTTCTTAGTTATCCTACGGACTTATTGAGTGATGTGTTAATTATGAATTCTTGTTAACAAAATTAATATCTTAGATATTTTAAAATCCCCTACATTTGTATAATTTTTGAGGTCAAACCAGCTATTGTCACCTTGGCATACCTGTTCATAAAATGCTTTAAAATTTAGTGTCGATTCATTCATTCCTTAGGTCTTCAGTTCTGGAACTGGTTAGACGTGTACCCTCATTGTTTTCTATTCCAAATTAACCTACACATTTCCTAAAATTTGCACAGTCTGCAACTATCACTATCTGAGTGCAAAAGTCTGATCTTGGTCTATCTCTACTTCTTTTTTCCTATCTCTGCTTGTAATATTTCCCATACTATTCCCAAAAATACCTTAGTGTCGATACGACGTAGATTTGTTTGAACCCCAAAAATAAAGTAAATGTGCTAAGCAATTGTAGCTAACATATTTCACGAAACACGTTATGTTCATCTGTAAGAGAACCTGTATAAGAAAAAGCTATAAATTTTGTTTTTGAATGCAACAGATTACTAATCACAATTGCTAGATTAAATTTTAAATAACAAACTTTTATAAGAAACCTTAGATTGCTGAATTTAAAGTTTTGTATATTATTATAAATACCTTGAACTGATTTCTTTTTACAATACATGAAAACTAAATTACAGTAAGAGTTATTTTTTGAAGGTTTACTGTTATAAGAAAGATTTTGAGGAAACGTATCAGTCTGAAAGTGTAGCAGATGATCACACGTTATCTGTTCTCAAGTTTAATGTGACCAGGGGGTCAATTTTTGAGTATGTCCGTTTATTTGCAAATACCTAAAGTTAAGCATGATGTAAAACGTATACGTTTGATAGTGTCAATTTTTGAAGAGCTTTTGCAACTACAAAATTACGATTCCCAAAAACAGTATTATCGATTTGGCAACATTGTCGAAGAATGTACGTTTAAAACACAGGTTGTGAACTTGAACTAAAAAGTTGCTGCCTAGATTTCGAAGGAGCAATGTATATCTACCACCACGTCCGGACGATCAAAGGTGAGCAGCGGAACAGTGATGACTCGAGGGAGTTCTCCAGCTATGCGGGGCGCCGAGGAATGGGTACACAAGTTAAGTCGTTGGGGATGCATATCCGTCAGTCCTGTTAGACGAGCTACCTGACGATGGAGCGGCCTGTGGTGAATAACCATTCTCTCGGTCGAAAACCACAGGCCAGTGGACCCAGGATTCGGATATCGTGTAGTTGGAGAGCAACCAAGGGGAAGATCCGGGAAACTGCTCACTGCATCAAAACAAGAGGATTCCAGGAGCAGGCCTCGTGGAGTCCAGACCAACATATTTATATTTATCAAGAAGTTCAACACCAAACTGCACCACAACAACAGACACCATCATCAACATGCCAAAAAACTCTTAGGACTTATAAGGCACTATAACGATGCTGAGAGCGTCGCATCCAGCTACTGCAGGATTGAACTATAATGAACATATATAACCTCACTTATCAATGCGATTTATAAACTCACAGTTATTTCTTCTTCTACAACATGGTTAAAAATATTTAGTGTATATCCGTTATAATGGAACTAATGCCTCAAGCAAACAAAAGCAATTATTGATTGAGTACGTTAGAAAAAAACAGAATTGATTAGTGGTAAACAAACTGCCACTTATTCAATGAAAAATGCCACACATGTTTGAATAAAAATTACAAACATTTTAAATAGTACACCCGGAGCAATTAAGGATTAGAAAAGATGGAAAAAGGTGAGTTCGTTTTGTTAATTTATAGACTACTTTTGAAATGTTTTAATGTACTCATGGCATGATGTTTGAAGCCGAACAAAGATTAAACAAGCTAAAAACAATAGAAATTATAAGCATTTATAAATGACACCCCAACTTCGTTCGAATATGACTTTTTGAAAATAATTAAAAAAATGTCTGTGAAGGGACATAATGTCAAGGAATCTAGCGCCAACTTTCAGTTTAGCAACATAGAAGGCGACACTATTGTTTTTAAAGTAGAGAGTGATGAAATAGGAACTAATAACCAAATGTTAGAAACAGTAATTATAAGTTCAACTTCACTGCCATCCGTAGTTAAACCACCGTATTTGCATGAAAGTTGTTTTGATGCAAATTGAAGTTGTAACTTTAAGATGTCGCTGCTTTTTAACTTTTAGTGTTGAGGCGATACTAACATTGTAGCTATACATAGACAGGCAACCATTCAGGTTTAGGACTTGCTTTACTAGTTTTCGCACATATATATTTAACAAATGACGTTTACTAAATTATTCATTGCAAGATGTTACTTAATTTCCATAGATAAAACTCCGTGTGCATCAATATGGTGTTTTGAGTAAGGAAATTGACTTATTTGTTCGTTTGCAGGTTTGCCTATCAATACTCAGTAAAAACACCAGTGATGGATCAATTCAGGAATCAAATATAATTCTGTAGTGTACAAAAACGAATAACTTTATTGTGTCTAACAAAAACTGTAACTAAAGAATGTCTATTTATGATAAAGAAAGTGCATTAATGTAACTAAGTAGTATCATATGATGCTAGGGATTCCCAAAACATTTTCCTATTTTCTGGAATAATACCGTCTAACTTTTTAAGGAGGGTTTTTCTTTTCTCGATTTTGGAATATCAGTTGCTTGGGTGTGCGGCTTGGGAAGTTTTAAACCTGCCTGTAATGCTTTAATTTGTAGAAAATCCAAATAGACAAGGTTATTGTTTCCAGTTGTTCTGTACTCCAGAGTGTGCTGATCTTTCGTGCAATCACCTGAATAATATCATGTGAATATGAGCGTGGATACATTTTTTTAAGCTTTTGCTGTTAACTAAAATCTTGCCAGTTAAAAAGTTTTTCTACGTTCATTATTTTAGTGTCAACTCTACCACAGTTACAACTTTGGACTGCGGAAATAAAACCATTAAAGTCGTAAATTTTCTTTTGTCTTTTTAGAGCTAATTCCACCTGGCGATGAAAACTATCGGCAGACATAAAAGAATGGCAAGGTTTGAAATAATTAATGGTAATTGTGTTTGCATTCAGTTTTTTAGAATTGATTAAGTACACCAAAATGCTCATGAATGCCCAGTTCTTATTTTGTGCTTCACAATTATCCAACCACAGTATAAAATGTTCAGAATCCTTGTTCGATAAAAAGGAGTAGAATGCACTTATAATATCTTCTTTCGATCGACCAGAAGTGGCTTCGTGCTGAAGGACCGCTAAAGGTTTGAAAACTTTAAACATATTTTTTTTTGTAGAAATTTTTTTGTTTGATGACTTTCTTCCGTGGTTATCACCTCTAGGTTGAAGCTTTTCTTTATAATAATCTTTTGATTACTTAACGAAACACTGTATAGGCCAGTCATTAGTTTTTTTTATAACCTAAAGTGGTTAGAAAAAATTCTTTACGTGCTTTCTGTGCCTCGCCTTGTTTCGTTTTCAAGTAATACTTGAAACTGTTATTTTTCAAAAAACTGTCTGTATCATTCACACGTCGTCTCTTAACATCAGTGCGCGAGATTTTAATATGAACAATCTTTTTTCGGTCCAGTTAAGTTTCCAATATGAGTTGTTTATGTCACTCTTCATACTTCATCAATTTTATCAATGCATCTTAATTTACAACAACAAGGTGCTAAAACCATATGGATTCTACTAAGTTCTTCTGTTTTTCTTTGTTTTCTTACAGATTTTGAATCTTCCAAAACCTTTCGCCTTCTTTTTCTTCCACACGTCGTATACAAATGTGCATCTAAAAATTACGAAAGATATAAGTATATAAAAAATTTACCAATTATGCCCTTTCCATTTTTACCATTTTCTGTGTGTTGTTCTTCTTCTACGTTGCCAACATCAGATTTATCTTCTAATAATTGTTGTTTTTGTGAACTTGTAGTTCGAGAATTTACATATTACCCTAAAAAATTATAAAAATTATTTTATCATTTCATTAAAGGCCTTTCAAACAAACCATTTACAATTTTATCATTTTTATTGGCTCTGATGTCTAAATTTTCATCTTCAGCATTTTGCAGTTCTTGGTCACATTTTTTTTAGAAATTTTAATTTCGTGCTGTCTTGATAAGTAAAATTAAATATTTCATTTTCGGGTATTTCGGCTGTGACACGACTGTTTGCACTTAATGTATCTGTTGGCACTATGCTATTATCGTCTAAAAAAAATCTATAGTTGTGTTAGCTCGTCTTTGGTAAAAATATCGTCAAATGTGTGTGTCGGAAGTGCATCAATAGCATTTGCAGCTCTAAAGCAATCATTCGTAACGGAAGTAGTAGCAACCGGAAATTCTAATAGTACGGGACCTGCTTCACTGGATTCTAAATGAAAACTTTTATCCAATCGTATGAATTCTGTGGAATATAATCTAATAGCACTGTGAATGATTACACTCTGTGTTTCTTTACAAATCTTACTTAAGTGACTAAGTGTATCCAGCACGGGCTTCAAATTAGAATTATTGCTACTGGATATGTTGAGATTTTCTTTATACTCCATAAACATTGTTCTATTACCTGAGAATTTAACATTACCAAGTGCAACATTATCCTCCATGTAAACTAGAAGCTTGCAATCCGTCAAGCATTCCGATAAATTATTATCATCACTACTAGAAATTATTTTATCGGTTTCATAAACAATCTTATTAGTGGTATCAAACAAAGGCTTCCCATTATAATAATCGCTGTTAACACAGTCTTTCACTGGTAACAAAACCATAAGTTTCCCACGGGTGGTCATAGTTAAAATTGATATTCGATCGGCAATAATTAATATAAAATATAAATAAATAAATATAATACAATATTACTTCTAATAAATTTGAAAATCAATTGAATCCAACAAAACGTACTGCAGCAGTGGTGATTAATTAATACATACTAAACCAATAAAAGGATAACAGAAGAGTACCTACTTAAATTACGCAGAATGTTACAAATCTCTTAACAGTTACTTAGTAATAATCACGCATCCTCTTTCTACTTAGTTATATCACCGTGCATCCGTATATAATACGGTGATTTAACTACGTATATGAGACATGCAGTGTTTTAACTAAGAGTAAATATGTCTTTATGCAGATATGGGGATATTAATATTTGTATTTTTATATATTTATTTTACACGCGCGGATTTCTTACTAGGTAGACATTAAAACTAAAGGTATAGAAATAAAATGGCGCAAAAAACCAGCTTTTAAAATTTTTTGTACTTACAAAGGTTTAACTTAGGACGGCAGTACAGCGGTTGACGAAAATGATTCATCAATATGTACACAATTAGTGAGACCATCATGTTCAACACCAATTTTAACAGAAGCAGAGTTACATAAAGTGACGAAATTCGATCAACATAAACAGGTGTAAATGAGAAACGGGTTGGAAAAAAAAATATTCCCAAAAAATTGAACAATTTAATCAACTCCGCAGCCACAGCTACTATATTCAAGGACAACTTGAATGACAAATTACAAATCAAACGGGACTACTACAAGGAAAGATTGCCTACTTAAAAAACCTCGTAGCTCTAAAAGCTACGAAAGTGAATGCCATCGAATCAATTGCTGATAGTTTAAAAATACTTGAGCAAAAACGTTAGTTTTTAAGGGATTACTGTTTATTTAGCATATATGTAAATATTTGATTTATCCTAGGTGTTATTTTTTAATTATCGTTTTAATTATCGTAAGGACCTATAAGAGCAATGAATGTGATGGTCAAACACTGTAGACGGCAATAAATACTACACTTCCAAAATACTAATTTATTTCAGCAATGTTGGAAAGTAGGCGTCCAGTACAATACAAATTGACAATTAATATTGGTAAAATATAGGGATTTAGGAATTTTGTCAAAGGTTCAACTCCTTTTAAATGCCACAAAAATGCTCCACATTTACAGAAAAACTCAAATTAAAATTAATGTCAGATTCATCCATCGTTTCTTTCTTGTTTTTGACTTAACTTGACATTGCCTCCTTTTCATCTCAAGGCTAACTAAATTTTTCTTCTTTTCGTATTACCCATAACTGTTAAAAGGACCCGATCCTATTTATAAAACTAAAAAATATCGTGGCTTATCAACATCCCTTTCCGTAATTTGAGTGCCTTAAATTACATAACGAAACAAATAATGAGAAAATAAACTCTTGTAAACACTTAACCAAATTGTATATCAACTAATCAATAAAAGACGAAACAATTTCATCGTGAATTATAGCTAACTTTATAACCGGTCTGATATAAATACCTGTAGCAATCCGCACTTGAGCGGACTGTACCCTTCCATCTTTACTAACAAATACCTTAGTAATTATTTCCTTTTTCCATTCACTGCATTTATCATTTTTATCTACTACCAAAACAAGTTGACCCACCTTAATTAATACATTTTCTTTGTGCCATTTCGTTCTTATGCCTATTGTCGGCAAATATTCAAGCAACCACCTTTTCCAAAAGGCGTCAGCAAGAGCTTGAGATATTTTCCATTGCTTCCTGCAGTCGAACTCACTAGGCAATGCAGTAACATCGCGAGAATTGCCCCGTAGTAATAGATTAGGTGTAATTGCTTCTGGAGATTCAATATCCAGAGACGGATAAGTATTTTCCACTTCAATCAAAGCGGATCTTAAGGTTTCGTCTTTTGGACTTTTGTATCGTAGAATTACATAAAGTGCACTTTTTACTGATTGTATCATTCTTTCCCAAGCGCCTCCAAAATGCGGAGCACCTGGGGGAATAAATGTTCACTTTATTTTTATTTCACCAGGCTCTATATTAGTAACCTGATTTTGTACATCCTGAAAGTTAATTTTTTGTATTGCAAGTCGCAATTCTTTTTCTGCCGCCTTTAGGTTCGTACCATTATCCGAGAAAATTTCTAATGGTGTTCCTCGTCTGTTTATAAAATTTCTAATGCACATTATCGTAGAGCTGGTGTGAAGTGACGAAGCCAGTTCGAGATGAATGGCACGTGTGTGTAGTCAAACATGTGAATATAACACCCCATCGTTTTTTCTTCTTCGACCAATTGTCACTTGTAAAGGACCAAAATAATCAATTCAGGTGTAGGAAAATATTGGAAGATTTGAAGCTAAGCGCTGAATGGGCAAAGGCGCCATTTTTGGAATAAGAGGTTTGGCTCGCATATATTTACAAAACGCGCATGTTTTCACAACTTTGTTAACTAAAACTCTTAGTTTTGGGATCCAGAATTTTTGCCGCAACTCATTGACAACAGTTTCTTTACCACAGTGTCACCTTTTCCTGTGAGTCCAATCAACAATAAGAGCAGGTATTTCATGTTTGTTATCCAAAAGAATGGGCCTCTTTACATCATAGTTGTCAATAATCAGTGCTGCGTCTAATCTACCAGCCATTCGTATAATGCCGTTATCATCCATATATGGACTAAGGTTATAAATTTTACTAGTTTTGGGTATCATTTTGTAAGCTCGAAATAGCAGAACCTCCTCAGTATATGACTCATACTGAATCTTCTTTGACAAAATATTTTCAGCTTGTTGAATTTCCTCTCTTTGAAACGGTAATAATTTTGTCAACAGTTCTTCACTCGTCTTTTGCTTCATCTTTCAAAATATGTCCATTTTAATAACACTATCGTTGTGTGTTTTCAAAACATTCATATACCTAACAACATAGCATAAAGAACGCAATAATCTTTCATATTTTGAGAATCGTGAAGCATTCAATATTTCATAGGGATTGGTATGTGATAAATGTAAAAAAACTTTAATGGAATTCGATATCCAGTTACGAATATTGAAACCACCTTTAGCATGTATATAGCAGACTTGCTGGGAGATAGTTAGTGCTTCATTTTCAGAATTAAAGCTATCAAGGTAATCATCTACATAGTGTCTCTTTACTATTGCTTCCACGTCACGAGGCATTGGATCTTTGTAACACTGTGCGTTAAAATTCTTTACGTATTGTGCTGAACTTGGCGAACACGTTGAACCGAAAGTCATTCTAGTCATCATATAAGTATCTGGCGGTTTGGAACAGTCCAAGTTGCGCCATAGTATCAATTGACAATACTGATCATCTTCAATAACCATTACTTGGTGAAACATTTCAGCAATATCAGCAGATACCGCTATTCTACCCTGCCTAAACCTGAGCAAAACTCCAAATAGTGAACCTAGTTGATCTGGTCCTTTAAGTATAACATCATTTAAACTTATTCCCTTGGATTTAGCAGCCGCATCAAACACAACTCGAACTTTACCTGGTTTATTTGCGTTTTCAACTGAAAACACAGGTAGATACCAATGACGTTTATTAACCAAGGAATTCGTTTCAGCAATACTTAGTTTTCGCAAATACCCTTTTTCCAAATGACTGTTTAATATTTCTAAGACCCTTTTTTGTAGGTTTTCATTCCTTTTTAATTTCTGCTCAAAACAAATGAGCCTTTTAATGGCCATGTTTTTGCTGTCAGTTAAAGATACATTATCGTTCCTCCAAAGGAGTCCAGTTTCGTACCGGTTACCTACATTCAGAGTATTTTTTTCAATATTTTCAATGCTCGCTCATTTTCTTTGGAAATCGCTTCTTTGGTGGGCGTCACTCCAAACGACTCTGTACTAAAGAATTCACTAACTATTTGATGAAGATTTGGTAAGCCTTCACATTCGCATAGGTGACATATATACTGATTTGACTCTGGTCCAACTTCTTTACCATGAACTGTCCATCCCAAACGAGTTTTCGTGGCTACGGGTTCATTCCACAGTACTTCCCTGACCTCATAGGCAATACTCAACTTTGGACGAGAAAAAGGAACATTGGTAATAATTACATTTGCTAAATGCTTGTACTTGGTTTTAAGTACATCTAAGTCAAGGTCAGGCATCGGTAAATTTAATTCTTCTACTGTACGTACATTATAAAGACGAAACTTCTTGCTCTGGGCAACTCCTGACACATCAACAACAATTATTTGCGATTTAGCATCCTTCTTAACAGAAGAATCCGTCCACATGGTGCAAAGTTCTTCTTCAACACCGGTAATTCCTAATTTATTCGCGATATCCGCAGATAACATAGTTGGGGAACTCCCCTCGTCTAAGAAAGCCCATACATTCATTTGCCTATTGTTCTCTGGATTCGTTAACACGACAGGTACAACTTTAAAAAGAGTTTTACTCCTACTACTAAGTTTAGGGGAATGAATCGTAGCCGATGTTTCATGAACTTTATCAGTGATTTCATTCGGTTTTGAATTTAAAAGTGAAATATCTTGCTCTTTTTCAGCACTAAAGTGCAGAGCCGTATGATGATATTGTTTACAATTATTTATATTACAATAAGGTTGAGCTTTTTGGCAAGATGTATAGTTATGCTTTGATAACAAACATACAAAACATAGCCGTCACTTTCTTACAAAACCCCATTTCTGCCTTAAAGGCAAGTTTAGAAACTTATTACATTCTACAATCTCATGATTTGTAAGACGACAATAGGCACACCCTTTGACAGAAGTGCTACCCTGGCATTTAGTAACATCAGATGAATCTTTATGAACATTAACACTACCATCCCTATTACCTCTCTTTAAAGGATCATTTGGCTGATCCCTATCACTTACTACTGCACAATCATAATATGGTTCAAACCAGTTTATAAAATGAATGAGCTTTTGCTTGCTTTCATTACGCTTCTTGTGTACCAACCACGCCATATACTTGGCAGTAATTTTCTTATGGCTGCTTCCAGTGTTTGCGGACTAGCTAAATAATCATCCGCACTAGCATTCAAAAGAGTGGCATGCATACCACGCAGAAATTCATAAAATTGTTTTACAGTATGAGGCTTATTTTCATTTGGCGAAGGTAATTCTTCTAACCTTTTTAATTTTCGCCTTATAATTACCTCCATATTGCCAAATCGGCTTTTAAGTGTTTCAATTATGTTGCCTAGGGAATCTGGTAAAGCAAGAATACCTTTAACAGCTTCAAACGCTTCTCCTTTTAGGCACTTGCATAAACGACATAAATTATGCACTTCATTAAATCCACCTTGAGCTGTTGTGAATTCAAATTGTGCATATAATACTGGCCAAGTTTCTGGGTCACCATCAAAGAACGGAAGCTCTTCTAAATAAGGTCTACACGTTAATTGCATTTGAGTTTGAAAAAGCTTTAACATATTATCAGGATTGAGTGTATTCCCTGTCGACTGAATCATCGAAAATTCTTGTTTTATCTGGTCGCTGGAACCTGCAACTTCTTTTGTTGCATGTTGCTTTTCGACATTTGCTACATACGCCGATGGTTTTTGCATGTTTCCACGATCTGCACTTTGAACCTCATGGAACTCATTATTATTAAGCCACTTATTAACTTTATTAACAGTGCTCTTTTCAACGAACTTCGTTCGTTTATGAAATCTATTTGTCTGTGTGTCTGTCTGTCTGTGTCCGAGGCCTTTTTAATGGTTGGACATCAATGTGTGATACATCAATCGATTCAGCTCGGTGTCCAGAGCTTAAGTTTTGATGTCAGTTAAAATCGGCCACGGGGACGCCGAGCCCCCGGGAAAATCCACAGGGATAATTAAAATTTTAAATAAGTTTAAAATCAATATGCGACACATATTTGAACAATTTATGGCATTTCATGCCAATTATTCCAATATTATAGACATTGTTTAAACTTAAATTTTGATTACCGAAAATAATTAGATTCATATAAAAAAAAATATCTTATCTTATTGATGAGAACTAATATATAGCAATAAAATAAAATATATTAAAATGTCTCTTTTGTTGTTTATAAATTTTTGTATTTTATCTGAATACTTATAATTATTACAACATAATAATTTTAATTTCTTTAAATTGTTTTAAAGTAAGTCTACATTTGGAAGTTCGTTGCGACAATGTCTTGCATTTTCAACTTGTTACTCATCTTGTCCATTAGTTCAAGTTTGCGCTGCTGCAATTCACATAATTTTTACTGCTGCTTAATCAAGTTATTTAAAGCTTGTAATTGCTTTTCGTCGTCATCTTTCTGTACAGCAGTCGATTTTGGAACAATTTCTTCTCTAGACATTAGTGTGTTGTGTATATCCGCTTTGTTACGACCAACTACCTGAGCATAATTAATGCAGAACCAATCACCGGGAGGTATAGAATCTAAATTTACACAATCAACATGTGCCCATTGCTCACATTTTGTGCACATAATCCACTTAACCCCTTCTGCATCTTCATCTTCTTTGTATTTGCAAATCGGACATCGCTCCTTGTCATCCATTACTCAAATTCCTCTCGATCACGTCGGGGTCGCCAATGTTATTTTTTAATTATCGTGTGTCGTAAGGGCCTATAAGAGCAATGGATGTGATGGTCAAACACTGTAGACGGCAATAAATACTACACTTCCAAAACACTAATTTATTTCAGCAATGTTGGCAAGTAGGCGTCCAGTACAATACAAATTGACAATTAATATTGGTAAAATTTAGGGATTTAGGACTTTTGTCAAAGGTTCAAGTCCTTTTAACCGCCACAAAAATGCTCCACATTTACAGAAAAACTCAAATTAAAATTAATGTCAGATTCATCCATCATTTCTTTCTTGTTTTTTTGACTTAACTTGACATTGCCTCCTTTTCATCTCAAGGCGAACTAAATTTTTCTTCTTTTCGTATTACCCGTAACTGTTAAAAGGACCCGATCCTATTTATAAAATTAAAAAATATTGTGGTTTACCAACACTAGGCGTCGCCGTGGATTAATGTAGTAAGCGTAAGACTACGGATCCCAAGGTCCTGGGTTCAAATCCCGACACGGCCGACTGCTTGAAAAATGACAGGTGAGCATTTTTCACAAAAATTACGCCCTCGTTCGGATGAGAGGTTAAATGGAGGTCCCGTGTGTGGGTGTTGTCACGCACGTTAAAGATCCCTACCTTGCCTGCAACGGCAAGGATTCGGCAAAATTCTAAATTTCCAGGCAACAAAAAACTCGCCTCCTGGCCAATGTAGTACCTTCTGGTGGAGCATTGGAAATATAAATGCACGGTTTACCAACACTAGGTTTCATTGTCTGTTATAGGTTTAAGTATCAGTTAGTATGTAATATTAAAATCTAAGGAAAAGATTTACACAATATGTAATGAACCTAAATGAACAATATAATATAAATGTGTTTATTGATTTCAATTTACAGATATCAATTGTATTAGAAAAAACTGTGATTACATAAATTTTCCATGCTGCCATTATAGAACAAATAAGCTTTATCATAGCTCTTTTTCCAAGTGCCAATTCAGGATTTATTCTTCTTTTAAATCGTCTTGCTCATAAAATGGATGATGATCTTCATCATTATTTTCATCTGCATCTGCACTCTGTATTCTACACACGTGTTATGTAACACTATGCAGGCAATTACAATGTTACATGCCATTTCAGGAGTATAATGAAGCATTTGATTTTATTTAAGCAACGAAATTTTGCTTTTAGTTCACTGTTACAACATTCAATTTTAACCTGTGTGTACTTATGCACGGCGTTGTAATAGCTCTTTGGACTATTATCTTCTATTTCGTTAAACGGTGTTAATAACCATGTACGATGGGGATAACCAGATTCGCATGTTATAAAGATAATGGATAATTTAATTTTATGTACAGGAAAAGCGCCGTTGGTACTGCCAGGGTATTTAGCATTAACATTAATTATCTTTAGGTTATAATCACAGACCTAAAACATCGATATTGCAATTTAATTGGACCGTTTATTATTCTTATACATTAATGGAATGATAGTTTTTCCAGTTTACATATAGGTACTCAGGATGTTCTGGATCATCTGAATCAGGTAGAACAATAGCAACATAAGTGCAGTCAATGCAGCCACTTACACCTGGAATGCCATGTTGATAGTAAAATCTAAAAAATAATCGATATCTTAACTGAATATACGCATGCATAGCAGCATTATTTATTTTGACAATTCACCTGTCACATTTTGTCAAGTTTTTCTAATTTTTCAGAAATTTCACCCATTCATCAAATACAGTGGGTTGTTCCAATGCCGTAACAACTACTTTCATACACTTGCTGACACTGGATTGAGACAGCTCAATAAATTTATTCAATCCAACATCTAGCTCATAACTTCTACTTTCAAAAAATTTCAATGCAGCTCTAATCCTTATAGTTAATAATAAGGACTTAATTATATATTTTCAATTTCATACCCTTGACTGCAAATCTACATGCATCGCTCCCAGCTGAGGACGAATATATGGTTCTAAATCTTCAAATAAATATCGATATAGCTCCTTTGATAACCTAAACGTATTTACAAATTACCTTTCATTTAATTCTACGGAAGGATTCTTGGCTTATGCCTTACATTAGGCCGATTTCCACGTGCTCCAAATTAAATACTGTAAGAACTCTCATCAACTCGTCCATTTTTAATATTGACAATAATTTATATCAATAAACCATAATAGTAAGTAAGTAAGTAGATTTATTGCATAACTCAATATAGGTTAATAAAGTATAAAACAAAATATTATGCTATAAAGCAAATTATTAAAATACAGTTAATAATATAATTAGTTTTCATTTCTACAACTTAAAATTAAAATTAAAATTAAAAATACAATGTTACTTTCACCCATTAAAATACGGTTTTTTAAAGTTTCTATAAAAGTAAGTAGTTGCCAACACTCAAAAAGTGACCCCAGACTTACTTTAATTTTGCTTAAATTCTGAATTTTGATATTTTCTTACAATTTAAAAATGCGATAATTCTTACAATTAAAAAGTCGATAATTACCGTTAAAGAACGTCGATAAATACAGTTAAAAAGTTCATAACTACATCGCGCAAGCGCAAAATAAGCGACGTCACGGGCGGGTGGTAGCTCCAGCTTACACAGGTTTTAGCGCGGCCATCTTCCAATGACGTCACCAATGCACAAATTACGATGCAATTATCGGAAAAATATATAAAATTAAGGCAATATATTCTAATGCAATTACTCACATGAATATGTCTCTGGGTTAAAGTTGGCTTCTATTCCAAGTCCATCAGGGCTCCATCCCGGAGGGATTAAAGATGATACGTTCGGACCAGCTCCGGCAATCATGAGCTCGTCATCCAGGGTCGTGCAGTACGGTTCGCCTACGGCTCAAATTATCACCTACCTATGCAGAGAATGGGCAGGAATACCAGGTATAAGGCAACAAACAAAGACAATTAGGCAAAGGAAATCTACATAGATAAGATAAACACGATACGATACCTCAAAGCGTCCACTCCACTCGATAGTTCAGGCAAAAAAGCCACGTTACATAAAGTCACGGAAACACTTGTCCCCACTCCTCTCGCGTCGCGCGATCTGGCGCAAACGCACTCTGACGTAACGGAAATACGCGCCTAGTCTTTTAAATTTATCGCGAAACTTTTGCACATCAAAATTAACCTAAAAACAATGTTTAAGTGCCAATTTGATTGGCACGTAACAATTTAGATGGAAAATCACAAATTATGGCCTGATTTTTCATTAATAAATTATCGTTCTTTACAGCTTTAAACTAAGAACGGACTATCTGGTCTGTTTTCTTCTTTTCTTTAAGTTTAAGGTTGATGAAACATACGGGTTTGTGCGTTTTCCCCGGACCTTTAGTTGTAATAGTGTAACCTCTGTTTTATATTCAACGCCTTTGCTTAGTTCGAATAATTATTGAATGTTAAATTTTTAACAAGCTAATTCTTACTCTGTTTGTTATTTCAGCCAATGCTTGGGAAAGTAGTTAGACGCCCATCTACGCTAGATAAGAAATTAGCAAGGGAACTAAAAGCACTTGCTGACCCCGAGGACCCTTATTTAACGGTTGTTGGTACGACTATGTGTACATCAGATTTTTATGAAGGTGATGCTGAATAGTCTCAATTTTTTTCTTAAAATTGAGTATTTTTAGGTCAGGGACGACTTGATGGTGCATTTTGTGAATACACAGAAGCTGAGAAAATGAACTATTTAAACAGCATTCATGAGAAAGGTGTCGTAAATATAGAGATGGAAGCTGTAGTTTTTGGTGCACTCACACATCATGCTGGTATTAAAGCGGCAATTGTCTGTGTAACACTTTTAGATAGGCTCAAAGGAGATCAGGTGAGGGACAACTAATTGTATATTAATTTTAACTTATACTCTTTAGATTATGACTCCTAAAGAAGTGTCAAATGAGTGGCAAATGAGGCCACAAAAACTCATTGGACAATATATTAAAAGATATCTTCAACAAAAAGGTCGCATTTCTTTTGATGGTTATGGTTCTATGTCTGTTAAAAGCCCACGCCGTTTCAAACTTGTTCAACAAGAATCTGAAACACTGGAATAGTTTAATATTACTCTAATACTTATTTATTTAATCTATTTATAGTAAGTCGTTTGAGGGGGCTGGTATATTTTTGTTTTGATATTACAGTTGGCGTAAATGAATGTAAAATTAAGTGTGTCTGATCCTGTTCGATACACATAATAACAATTGATATTGAGTAAACATTGATGAGCATTGGAATTTAGCGAGGTCAAAGGCTTTCACTACTGAAACTTTAACTAATAAGTATTTTCACGTGTGTGACTTGTGTTACTATTAAATTTGATAAAGCTAGTGTTTCGCTCTTTACAAAAAGAGAATATTGACTTTATCAAATTTAATAATTATACGTATGCTCGAAACTAGAAAGAGGAAGTGGAAATCAAAAAATTCTTTCTTCAAACAGTTTCATATTTCGTTAATGTAATATATTTTTGAAAGGGCCTTATTTAGGATATTGTAATAGCCAATAAGTAACAATACTTGTTTGGTATGTAAATTAAGTTGAAAGAAAAAATTGTTCTTAAAATGGTTTCTAAAACAATGCAAGCATTATTGCTAGATGGGCATGCCTAATTATTGGTCTGAATATTTATAAATAAAATAAAAACTAGGAGAAAGGAAGGGTTTTAACAGTTAGAGTTGCCTAGTGCAGTGACAAATGATATTTTGAGGAATTTTTGAAACAAATTTTGAATTTATTCTTGTAAGCAGGGAATTTTTGTCTGTTATTTTTAGCAATTAGTGGTAAAAGTTTTTCATAATTTTTTTGTAGTTTTCAAATGGCATGTTATTTATATTTTGGTAATACCAGGCAGGACAATTTCTAAAAAAGCTGTATAGGATGAAGAATATTGAAAATTCAAGACCTCTTTAACTGATCCTTTTTAAAAACTAAAACAAAATTAGGGGGCAAGTAACATACTAAGCCAACTAATGTAGGTTTATTGCAGGCAAGCTAGTAGAACATGTGGGTAATGTGATTGCGAAATTCTGAAAAGCTTGGTTTGCTGCTACCAGAAGGAGCTTACTTTTGAGGCATATGCTTGTCACTGTTTGTTCCAGCATGCAGACATGATTGAGATCCAACGTACCACGAACCCAAAATAAAAGTTCAGAGAATCAGCTTTTATTATTAATTAAAAAAAGAACCAAAAGAAAATGAACTCTTATGAAGTACTACTATAGTTTTGGAAGACCAAAAGCAGTATTCAGTTTTAATTTGTCCCCAGAGGTAATTACTTCTTTTTTCATTAATTTCTTAACCAAACAGTTTAGACAACCAAAAGTATAAAAGAAAAATGATTGGGTAATTGTTCTTAATAAACATCTAGCCTGGGTATACCGGGGCGCTGTTAAAGCATTCATAAACAACATTTTACTCCCTAGCTATGTATTCTAAGACGTTCATAAATTGCTGGGTAGGCGCACTCCGAGCATGCTTTATTTAACCCAGCCTGAAGATGCTATAAATTTTTCATTTACACACAATGCACTCTTTAGTTTATTTCCACACCACACCTTTAATGCAATCCGGAATACGACATGGAGTATTCATATTTTTACGATTTTGTCTTGATGTCACACCATTAAAACAGTCTTGTATTCATTTAAATATTTAAAATTTCTACTTTTTTAAAAAACGTTACTCACTGCCAAGATCTTAAGGATAAACAAACAACTGAAACAACATTTTGCATGAAAAAATACTTTGAATCAAAAAGTAAGGTTACAAGCATATAAATAAATAATACATAAACATGCCAGTGTGTTCCCAAACCGCTCATAAATCAATCGGGCATTGTATGCACTCCAGATACACTTTACCTCGGGCGTACACTTTATCTGGGGTGTTCTTTATGAACGCACACTTGGAGATATTGATTTCTTGTTATTTGACATTCATTTGCATTTGGAATGCTTTTTATTGATGCATTAAAATACAAATAGTATGTGGTCAATAAAGTAGTTGAATATCTACTTCCAGTCTGTAAATAGGTTCTACATTTGCATTAAATACTTGCCGAAAGGATTTTGATTTTAAAATATGTTTTAAGTTCAACTATTAATTATTTTATATTTCATCTCGTAATTTAGTCATAACACCTAGGATACGAGATATGTAAACATATCCATAACAACCGGGGCGTAATGGAGGATGTAATGGTTTCATAATGCCTGCTCATTATGCCCTCAGAAACAAATAAATTTTTTAGCTATTTATGCACCAAGTGTGTTATTAAGCTTTCTCATAGCTGTGTTTAGATTTAATGGTAGCAAACTTTCAGTTGCTTTTATAGTCGGCTTTGCTGACAACTCTTGATCAGCCATTTTGCACTATTAATATTAAATAAATGTGACAAATGTCCAAAACATAGGAACTGTTTATTGTCATCATGGAAAACATGATGTAGGTGTGTTTAACAGTTATATAGTAAAATTTGAGGTAAATTCTAAAATAGAAAACTTACCTATCACCTATTTTTTATTTTATATATGAGGTAAAATATAAAGGTTTTTGTGATATTGTCGGAGGCTTTCACGGCCGGAGTCATTATAAATATTTATGGTTCCGAGTTGGGACCGTGTCATTTTATACATTAAGGTCGACGTTACTTCGCCACAAGTCACCTTTTGGCTTTGAATGGGCTAGTGAGTCTGCTAGCTCAGGAGTAACTATTCTCTTTACACTTTAACTTGTCTGCTTAATATTATCATTCTTTCTTTATCATTTTTATTTTATTATTTATTTCTTTACTTGTCCTGATGAAGTCCCTTACATAAATGGACGAAACGTCGACCTTAATGTATAAAATGACACGATCCCAACCCGGAACCATAAATATTTAAAAAATATAAAATCCTGTATGTACCACTTGTGTTACTAGATGATAACACCCATCGGGCGTTATCATCTTAATAACACACTTGGTGCATACATAACTAAAATATCTTATTATAATTATGCTAAAAATTATACATGGTAAACATAATATTGCATGCTCATATTGTTAGAGCCACAAAAACAATGCTATCAGGTTGCCAATAATTATAAAACGTTAGTCAATCGCATGATGTCTAGTTTATACCAAAGGCAGCTTTTGATAAATAAATAGTTGAGAACTGGAATATACTGCCCAGAAATTAATACTAATCGTGAAGCTATTACAATAATTTTCAATCTGATACATGTGTTGTATATTATCAACACTGAAACACCATGTGTATAAAATAATAATATAACTACACCCTCCCAACTCCTATGATAAATTATATGAATATTTTTTAAACTATTCAAAAATACACTTTTTTCTGAAATCAATCAAGAATGTTTACTTTGTTGGCTCAAAATCAAGTGTCGAAGTATATTATTCCAGTATACGTCAAAATACAGTACAGCCTAGAGCGGGAAGGTATTTTCTCGTACAGTTTTTATCTTAATTTTAAACAATATAATGCACTCCAACAAGCAATCTCACAAAGTATACACAAGTGAATTTTTTTATTAAAAATATTACACTTATACTACTTATATGTATAGTACAACAACTATGATTTATTTATATTTACAGTAATGTAGCAATTTGTACAACCATGAAATAGTGGCTAAACTTTTCCAGAAAAATTGTAAGCACTACTGTCTATTGTTAGTAATTCTTTTGCACACTTTGTCGGTGTATGTTTCTTTAAATATTTTATTTGCTGATGCATCAATAGTTCTTAGATTTTAAAAAATATTAAAAGCGATTTCAGAAAAAATAGTATGTGCTCCTTGCAGTAAAAGCACATTCCAGGACTCTCAATGCTTGTTAGTCTCGGCTAGTGCCTCAGCCAACAATTTGCATTGTCGTCTGGGAGTGTGTTGCTTTTACTACTAGATACACAATATACTATTATTACTTGCAAAGCCTAAAATAAAGGGTGTAATAGTATACTTAATCATATGCTGGTAGCGTGCTTAAACAAACAGCATTGAAGAAAATATTAATAAATTTGCTGAATTATTCCAAAAAAATTTTGTAGTATGTACCTTGTAAAAACAATCGAATGCTCGAAATAAACAAATTACACAACTGTGTGTGTGTTGATGGCCTTTGTAAAGTTAGAAATATCGAGCAATATAAATTGCTGTGTTGATTAAAATGAAATTATTATTTTACATTAAACTTGCAATAAAAGAAGGTAGAGGGTGTTCATAACTAAATTTGAACTAGTGAGTTATGAGCTGATATCTCATTTTTTAGATGAATTAAAATTTTTTTTCAAGGCTCGATTTCAGACCATATACTTATTAACGTATGTCGAATCTATGCCAACTGTAATATATGATAGCTTAATCACTATTCATAAATAATTGAAATATTTAATGTTTAACTGTGCATATCACAAGGAGATCCAATTTTGAGCTTTTACTATCTGCCTTATTTAACATTGTTTATTGTACAAAATATAAAAAGAGCCTTAAACAATTGCAACTCTTCACTGAATGAAAGTTTGAAGGAAATGTTAAGCTACTATATATTGGCATACAATGAGAGTGAATTAAAAATTGTTTTCATGGCCTTCATGATATTTAAACTATGACCATATGTTTAGATTGTTGAAACGATAGATATAGACAACGATAAGAAACTTCAAGTGATATCCTGCACATGCCTAAGTTTTGTTGTTATAAGAATGTTAAATGTTATTGTTATGTAATCGCTCAATTTGTTACAGTTATTACTGTACAATTTAATAACGTACTGCATTTTATACATATACATAAGCAGTTTAGGTAGTTACTAATATTGTAAAACTACTAGCGAATATGTAACGGCACGAATTAACTATTAGATAATTTTAGAATTGTTGCAGCTTTGCCTAAATCTACACATAATAAAGACAACGTTCTTTATGTTTCTGTTCTTGTTTATTTTTGTTGCAGTGTGGTTTTGAAGTTATTGTAACTTAATGTTCACTTATAAATGTTGGTGATGTAGTAAATGGCAATCAAATTGTTTTTGGTAATAAATTGAGTAATAACGAACAGAAATGAATATAAATCAAATAGAAAGGAAAGGGAAATTCCATAATTGCACTGCACTGCATTATAGCAACTGGTTTACCAAAACAGTTCTGTGGTTAAAAAATTAATTTTGAGATATGTAGATGCATTAACACTAGCAATAGAAAAAATTTTGATAGCAATATCATATTTTGAAAAAAGTGAATACCATACTTATTTAAAACTTGCAACTATTTATTGTTATAATTTTTAAGAAATCAAACCACATTTAAAAAATGCACATATAAATTGCTATAATACTATGGAGTTAAAAAAATAAAACATAAAAATAACTTTTTTCCAGTTAAAGGTTCATTTTTTAATGCAGTCGCTTACAAGTTGTTATGTACAGTTTTGATTCAGAAAATCCAATACATTTTTCATATAAAGCTTGGTGAAGATGTTGCGCTTTTTGGATGCATCAAATTTCATTTCAATTTAGGAATAGGGGATTTTTGAATCTAATAAGAAAAACCTTTTTCCCCATTTTAACAAAGTTATCATGTTTAAAGTTTGTGGTTATAATTTCCCACAAACCAAAAATGAAGAATTCCAAATTTATTGCCTGTATTCTGCACAAGCACGTTTTTTCCCATGCTTTGAACAAAGTGCGTTTATATTGTTTACCCAATGAGAAACGTTCTATGGAAGAGACATCGACAAATTCGTGAGAACGAGGCATTTTTAGACACGAAACGACTATCGTCTATCGAACTATATTGACATGAGTGCAAACTAATTTCTGGTGAAGTGTTTCTTTCACATCCTTTTATCTTTCCCTTATTTACCTAATAAACATTTTGTATTCAGTGAAAGTGCGGGTTCATTCAATTTACCGCCAGCATTTGTTTAAACATAGAAGAAACTAATCCCACACTACCTTAATTCACCTGAAGATGAGCGGAAGTTCATTTGGCCCCAGCTAATAAGCAGGTAAGTCCCTGGACTGATTCTTACATTGTTGGCTTTACCCGTTTGATTGCAATAATTGCAACTAAGTTTGGGGCATACAAAAATTATGTCCAGGGTTATGCAATCATTGACGTCATGGATAAAATGTAATAAAGTACTCGGTCCAAATTTTGAAATACAGAAAATTATTGTTGAATTCAACTGTAACCAGGTAAATATTCCGACAAACTCAGGAGAAAGGTAAGACAAGTGCTTGTATGAGACTGAAGAACCCTTGTTGGGGAATAAATGTCTAAGTTGGTAAGTTTGTTGAGTGCCACATAATTTTGATTACTTTCAAGGCTTTTTCAAAAGCAGTTCTTGCTTGAAAAATGTAAAGAGTGCCAAAGCACAAAATCGGGGTAATGGATCTGGTAGGTGTTAATTGGTTGATAGTATAATGTAGAACCTGAATTTATTTCAACTCAATGCTGCAACCAGTATAAATCGTACAATACTAGTTTGTAATGCATTGCGTTATGCTAGCTATAAATTAGATGGAAAGAAAAGTTGGTAAATTTGAATTGACAGACTTAGGTATGATTCCACGCTGTATAGTAGATTTCATAAATAGCTAATATTAATTAAGCATGATATTTTAATTCGTTTGTTTTTAGAAAATATAATTTTAATTAGAGCAGTTAGTATAATTAATGGAATAAAAGTAAATTTTCTTAAAATAAATTGGTACAACTTAATACAATATTAAGATAACGTATTAGTCATTAAATAGGATAAACACCACGATAATAAAAACCACTGAAATTAATGAAATAAATTAATATGTGAGAAATACAAAATCATATCTGAAACATGGCTAGACAAAGATCAATTGCAAACGTTCATGACTGTTGGGTAATCAACAGGACAATAACAATATTATTAAGCATAGATTAAAATTGTTGCACTGTATTACCAGATGGTGACTGCAACTAAGATCTTTAGAATAGGAGAAATAGTATTTGAACGTGACAGAAAATGATTTAATTATCCACAAGAGTGAATTAGAAAACGTCAAAATGTAATAATACGAGCGAGTAGTAAGGAAGAGAAAGATTGAAAGTGAATTAAATACGATCAAGAAAAAATGTGAATGAATTTCTCTTAGAGAAAATACGTGGCAGGTAACATAAAGTTGTACACATGCAAGTGCAATGCAAGTTTACACACGCGGGGGCATGGATATAATCTTGTGACGACCGAAGTATGAAGGATTTATAACCTGGAGAGTTCATCCTTCTATTAATTTAGATTTTGTGTTGTGTTAAAGGAGCTGTGTTAGATGGAAACGAAAATTGAAAAATACAGATGGTTTTAGACTTCCTTAACCTTTTTAGAGGATTTATTAAAACAGTGAGTAATAGGTGAACTTTTATTTCTACTTTTAACTACATACACGTGAATTTAAAACCAAGTTTTAAATGATTGGTATTTATGTAATAGAAATTAATCAGTGACAGTAATTATTTTATTGCACTAAATTAGGGGTGTGTATATTGATTTTAATTGTAAATTTTGGTAAAGCTTAATGTTAGTTAAAGCATAAAACATTAGTATTTTGAATGAACCATGAAATGATAAAAGGAAAAGTAGATATTTAACTGTTTTCTACATTTGTTATTAAAAACATTTCTAGACATGGAGATGTCGTATAATTTAATATGAAAAACGCGAAAAGTGGAGTGATAATTTTATTGATGAATTTAATTCAATGTTCTTTTTTCAGGATTTCTTTTATTAAGAAATTTGTTTTTTTTTTAGTAAAGTATATTTTTACTTTTATTGAATATTTTAATGTAAATAAAGGTTAAGTATAGGTTGCATTTTATTTGGATTTGGTTATGAGCTAGGATAAAAATTATGTAATTGTAAAAGAAGGTCCAGCTACCCCAGTGATAGAATCATATTTGCAAGAGGCAGTTTATTTTGAAAATTTCTTTAATTACGGCAAAAATGTCCATTTCGAATGGACCTGCACCTTGAAGAAGTTCTAGATTAATAGAACAGTGGAATGGCTTTCGCATTCAAGTGATTTAAAGAGCCGAACTACAGGTCCAACCAAAGTAGTACGGTTTTTAATGAGGAACCAGACTAAGACAGGTCCCCAAAAGAAGGCAGCAGCTTTTTCGGTGCTTAGATTGCCATTCTAAAACACACTACTACAATGTGATAGGCAACGGGAAACCACCAAATTACCTCCCAAGTACACAGCGCATTTAAATTGTTATTAAAGATGATGGCATAATCTGGGGTAAAAAGTTCCCAAGTAAAATAGTCCCCAATTCGAGGTGACTACTTTGGGGGAAGTAATCGGAAAGTATAAAAAAAGAGTCGTGAACATTTTGCGAGTCGGAGCGTAGAATATCAGAAGTATGAAGCAAATAGGTAAACTAGAAAACTTGAAAATTGAAAAGGATAGGTTTAAACATAGTAGAAATCAGCAAAATTCGGTAGCCAGAAGTGGGGTATTTTTTGGAGTGAAGACTTTAGGGTAATTCATATGGGATCAGAGGCAGGAAATTCGGGCGTGGGAATAGTTATGAGAAAAAAAGATAGGACAACATGTAGAAAACTACTTACAAAAGAACAAAAGGGTACTTATGGTTAGATTAGAATCTAAACCAGTATATTCAGTAATAATACAAGTATACTTGCCACCTCTAGCTACAGTGAGGAAGAGGTAGAGGCGATCTACAAAGATATTGAAGACATACTAAGATACATAAAAGAACATGAAAATGTAATAATTACGGGGGATTTTAATGCAGTGGTAGATGAGGGTAGGGAAGGAGCGGAAGTAGGTTTATTTGGTTTGGGCACGAGAAATGACAATGGAAATAGGTTGGTAGAATTTTATGACATCAATCGATTCAGCTCGGTGTCCAGAGCTTAAGTTTTGATGTCAGTTAAAATTGGGCTACGGGGACGCCGAGCCCCCGGGAAAATCCACAGGGATAATTAAAATTTTAAATAAGTTTAAAATCAATATGCGACACATATTTGAACAATTTATGGCATTTCATACCAATTATTCCAATATTATAGACATTGTTTAAACTTAAATTTTGATTACAGAAAATAATTAGATTCATATAAAAAAAAATTTCTTATCTTATTGATGAGAACTAATATATAGCTTTTAAAATATTTATTCAGTAAAATAAAATATATTAAAATGTCTCTTTTGTTGTTTATAAATTTTTGTTTTTATCTGAATACTTATAATTATTACAACATAATAATTTTAATTTCTTTAATTTGTTTTAAAGTAAGTCTACATTTGGAAGTTCGTTGCGACAATGCCTTGCATTTTCAACTTGTTTAATAAAAATATCTATTTCTAACAGTAACCTAAACTGTCATTGCAGCCATGTCATTACTGCCGCGAGACGCTCGTATATAGACACTGACTGCAACATTATAAATGTGAAGGCCACTCTTAAATTTAAAAATTTGAAAAAGGAACGGAAAAACGCACTTTGACTTTGAGAAACTAAAAGACAAAGATATCCATGAAATATTTGAAAAAAAACTCAAATGAGTTGTTGGAAGATAGCGAGAAAATTTCTGATAGAAAGGAAGTAGAAACAGAATGGAATAACATTAAATCCAGCTTAGACATTGTGGCCAAAGATATTCTAGGGTATACCCAAAAAGAAAATAAGAATACATCGATAACAAAGAATATCCTGAATCTAATAGAAGAAAGACGAAAATACAAAAAAGATCAGATGAAAAAACAGAGATACAAAACCATAAAATTGGAAATTATTCGCAAGTGCAAGAAAACTAAAGAACAATGGATCATTGAAAAATGCAAACAGGTAAACTAAGATGGAGATAGGAAAGACTGATGTAGCATACAAACTAGTTAGAATGAATTTCAGGGATATAAAACCATATAGCAAAAATATAAAACACGGGAGAAAACGTAATTATAGAAAATATAGAGAAAGTGGATAGACGGCAAGAATATATAGAGAATTTATATGCAGGAGAAGAACTAATAGCATTAGAACAAGAATCAAATATTGAAAAGGATGACTTGGGACATCCTATACTTCGAGATGAGTTTGAATTAGCATTAAAAGGTCTGAAAAATTATAAGGCATTGGGTACAGATAAGGTGCAAGCAGAAACTCTAAAAGCTGCTGGACAAGCAGTAACAGATCGTATCTTCCAAATTGTATAAGACAGGCTAGATACTCAATGATTTCAAACGTAACATCATAGACACTAGACCAAAAAAGAGAGGCTTGGATAGATGTGCAAATTTTCTAACAATAACATTGACAGCACAAGTGTCAAAAATAACTAGAATTTTACAAAGACAAATAAAAAACGAGCTGAAGAAGTACTAGGAGAATATTAATTTGGGTTTAGGCAAAACTTATTACACTTCTTTTGGTGATAGTTTATATGGTCGATAAAACAGTTAACAAAGTATTACACTTTAGATGGTGATACATTTATATGGTGATAGATCTTAAAAGTCGGTAATACAGTTACCAAAGTTCATAAGATACATCGGGCAAGCGCAATGTATACGGAAGCAGACTACGCCTCTAGCGGATGAAAGCGCGAACCTTATTACAGATTTGGGCGCGGTCATCTACCATGACGTCACCACTGCCAAATTACATTGCGTAATAATCAGAAAATTTACATACATATAAGATATAAGATAATTTACTCACGATAGGTCCAGTTTTTCCCCAGGTACGCCTATCATCCTTCCGGGTCGATAAAGATGGTATTGCTCCGGGCTCCGGTGGTGTTGGCTGAGCATGGACATCCGGGTCATCTCTGGTCGTGGGCTGCTCCAGGGTCGTATCATATTTCTATATGCAGGGGAATGATAAGGAAGAGGTTAATTAGGTAAAGACAAAACAGAGATAAGCAAGGCAAGGGAATCTACATAATAAGATAAGATACGATACCGGCACGACTACTTCACTTGAAGATCAAAGGAAAACAGCCACGATTCAGAGCGTCACCAAAACTCGTCCCCACTCCTTTGTCTTTTTCACATCCGCACGAAGTTATTCATCTACCCCTCTAGTGTTGTGCGATCTGCGCAAACTCACTACTATGACGTACGGAAGTACCGCCTAGTCTATTTAAAATTCCCGCGCACCGCGTATTTGAAATTAAGGCGCGAAACTCCCGTATATCAAAAACTAACCTAAAAACATGTTTAAGTGCAAATTGCATGTAACAAACTGGGGAACACACGAGGCTATTTTAGCTCAGGGTGATAATGGAGAAGACACTAGAAAAAGGAGAAAGCGTGTATATAGGGTTTGTAGATCTGGAAAAAGCATTCGACAATGTAAAATGGAAAAAATGTTTGAAATAGTCAAAAAGATGAGAATGAGTTTTAGGGATAGACGGATAGTATATAGCTTATACAAAAAACAAACAGTGGTAATAGAATTAGAGCAGGAACATAGAGAAGTAAATATTAGGAAAGGAGTGAGACAGAGATGTGCCCTATCCCCATTAATTTTTAACTTGTACATCGAAGAGGCAATGACTACTGTCAAATGCAAGAAGACATTTGGAATTATTATGCAGGGACAAAAGATCGGTATGCTTAGATTTGCAGATGATATAGCGGTATTAGCATCTAGCAAGGAAGAGCTAGAATGGCTCTTAATGAAATGGAAGCAGTTCTAACAGAGAAATACGGTATGAAAATTGGCAAAAATAAAACTAAAGTACTAGTATGCAAAGGAAGGGAAAATAAATCAAAAACAAGAATATAAATAGGTAACGAGAACTTACAAAAGGTTAAGGATTTCTGCTACCTAGGAAGCCAAATAAGGCCTGATGGGAAAAGCGCAAAAGACATAAAACAAAGATTAGCACAAGGTTGTGCTACATTTAACAAGAAAAAGCAATTACTGTGTTCAAAGACAAACAGCAACAAGGAAAAGATTGTATAAAACATATGTGTGAAGCACAGCACTGTACGGCTGTGAAACCTGTACAGTAGGAGAAATGGACAGGAAAAAGATAGAACCCTTTAAAATATGGTGCTACAGACATATGATGAAGATATCATGGACAGACAAAGTTAAGAACAAAGAGGTACTAAAAACGGTAGGAGAAGAAAGAAGTAGGAGAAATAGGATGATAGGCCACATACTAAGGCATGAGAGAATAGTGCAAAATATATTAGAAGCAGAGATAAGAAAAAAGAGAGATAGAGGTAGACCTAGGTTAGACTTGTAAATACTTCCTGTATGTTTGTTGTGGTTTGTTTAGCATTCTTCTTAAGCTTCTTTGGGAATTAAACCACTCATAGTTTTTTAAATGATCTTTATTTACGTTTATATCCATGACCTAGGATCGTTGTCAAAATAATAAAAACTTCAAGTTTGACGTTTATGACATTGAAGGTTTCTTTGATTTATTGATGTTTGAAATATTTGGTTTGAGTACACTAAGCAAAAATTTTTAAGTTTAAAAGAATGATTGCCTTCAATTTGTGTTGCGACCTGGGATCGACTTTCCTAAGGTAGCCAATACGCTTAACGTGAAATCAGCTGATTAATTTTTATTTGTGAATTTTATATAAATTCAATAATTTGGGAATTGGAAAACATTTTTTAATATGTTTCTATTTATACAATTGAGAGATTTCTAATTTTATGTCTTATTTTACCGAGATTCAGTGAAAGGGGTTAAGCAACCTGTGGCTACCAAGATCCCCCAACATTTATAATTTGCCGAAATAATGGTTTTCTAGTTAATATGCCTATCGTTATGTAATTAGTTATTGCAAGTATAAATAGAAATCATGTATGTAGGCTGTATTTCATGTTAATATCGCAAGGAAAACCCAGGAAAAACTTGCAATGCTACCTAGATATTGTGGGCATTTGATCTTCATTTGTTATTTCTTTTAGTAATGGAATCCATTGTTTACTGAAAATCACGGATTCGTTTGCAACGCAGTTATTTTTATGTAGGGTTATGTAGGCAGCTTCTTTGATTTTGCATTTTTGGTGGTTTTCTTCTTTGTCGGTAATTTTTGCGTCTTCCCATTTTATTTTATGACTGGAGTCCCATGCATGTTGGCAAATCATGGATTTTTCAAATTTTCTATTTTTTATATAGGATTTATGTTCTCTTAATCGAACTTCAAATGGTCTGGAACTTTCCCCTATATAAAACTTATTACATTCGCACGGTATTTTGTAGATACAGTTTTTTGAACTTTGTATTGCGTTTTGGGTTTTGTTTTTGTTAATTGTGCTCTTAGTGTATTGTTGGTTCTAAATACTGTTTTAATTCTAAATTTGTTTCCTATTCTTTGAATTTTTCGGAGAATCCTTTTATGTATGGTATTGAGAGCATTTTGTGGTGTGTATCGTTGTTTTGTTTTCTTTTCTTTATTTTAGGGTTTTATTCATTTCTTTCTCTATTATTCTTTTAGGATATTTGTTTTCTATTAGTGTACATCTAATTAGGTTTTTCTCTTTCTTTAAAATTTCTTCGTTTGATGATATTAATTTTGCTCTATCATACATGGTTTTGATAATTCCTCGTTTGACACATTGTGGGTGGTTTGAATCGAAGTTTAAGTATCTGTTTGTGTGTGTTGGTTTTCTATATACTGATGTATTAATTGTTGTATCGTTTTTGCTAACTAGAATATCTAAAAACGGAAGTTTTCCATGTTGTTCTAATTCATATGTGAATTTAATAGTTGGTTCTATTTCGTTAATTGACTGTACAAAGTTTTTAATTAATTCTATATTATGAGGCCAAATAGATCAAATGCCCACAATATCTAGGTAGCATTGCAAGTTTTTCCTGGGTTTTCCTTACGATATTAACATGAAATACAGCCTACATACATGATTTCTATTTATACATGCAATAACTAATTACATAACGATAAGCATATTAACTAGAAAACCATTATTTCCGCAAATTATAAATGTTGGGAGATCTTGGTAGCCACAGGTTGCTTAACCCCCTTCACTGAATCTCGGTAAAATAAGACATAAAATTAGAAATCTCTCAATTGCATAAATAGAAACATGTTAAAAAATGTTTTCCAATTCCCAAATTATTGAATTTATATAAAATTCACAAATAAAAATTAATCAGCTGATTTCACGTTAAGCGTATTGGCTACCTTAGGAAAGTCGATCCCAGGTCGCAACACAAATTGAAGGCAATCATTCTTTTAAACTTTAAAAATTTTTGCTTAGTGTACTCAAACCAAATATTTCAAACATCAATAAATCAAAGAAACCTTCAATTTATGTCATAAACGTCAAACTTGAAGTTTTTATTATTTTGACAACGATCCTAGGTCATGGATCGAAACGTAAATAAAGATCATTTAAAAAACTATGAGTGGTTTAATTCCCAAAGAAGCTTAAGAAGAATCCTAGGTTAGACTATTGCACACAGATAGTGAAAGATGTAGGATGTGGGAATTTCAGGGAAATGTGCAGGCTAGCTTAGAATAGAAATCAATGGAGGTACGTGTCCAACCAATTCGGAGATGAAAACCCTAATGACGAAAAAAATAACTGTACTTAAATCTGATGATTATTATAAGCAACTACAGGTATTGGTTTCACAATACTCTCAACTAATGATTGTTGTGCAAAAGGATTTACTGGAAAACTATTTATTAGGCAAATGTCTTTGTGTTTAGGAGATCATTGATAGCCACAGGCTGCTTAACCCCCTTCACATACCCTACATGTTATTTTCCAATGCTCCACCCAAAGGTACAACATTGAACAGGAAGCGAGTTTTTTACCCGGAAAATTTTGAATTTTGCCGAACCGTTGCTGTTCCAAGCAAGGTAGGGATCTTTAACGTGCGTGACAACTATCACACACCGGACCTCCATTTTATTTCTTATTCGAACGAGGGCGTATTTTTGTGAAAAATGCTCGCCTAACATTTTTCAAGCGGACGGTGTTGGGATTCGAACTCATGACCTCCCCTTCATATACCACTGAATTCTGCTGAAATAGGGCACATAATTAGGAAACAACAGAAGGGGAACTGTGCTGAATTTAGGCCGTTGGAATTTTAGGGAACGTTGTAGGTTAGCTTGGAATAGAAATAAGTGATGATATGCGTCTAACCACTTTCAAGACGGAAAACCTAATGACAAAAAAAATAATTGCACTTAAATCCGATGATTATTATCAACCACTATTGGTGTTGTTTTTGAAATATTTTTAACTAAATGTTGATTATGCAAAAGGATATATTGGAAAACTATTTATTCGGCAAATGTTCAAGTATTGGGAGATGTTAGTAGCCACAGCCTGGTTAACTGCCTTTACATACTACTGAAAATCGAGGAAATAGGGTATATATTTATAAATAATAGTAGGAACCGAACTGCATATAACAAAAAAGAGCAGCGGCTATTTTCGAAGACAACAAACATAGAAACAAGGAGAAAATTGTCAAAAGCATATGTGTGGAGCACAGCACAGTATGTCTATGAAATAGGTGCAGTAGGAAAAGCAAACAGAAAAACGGCAGTAGCCTTTTAGAATGTTGTGCTTCAGATGTATGAGGATGATAGCATGGACAGACAAAGTTAATAACAAAAAGGTTTTAGAAATAGTGATAATAATTATGTATATGTATATATTAATTACATACATGTTCATTGCAGTACTTTAAGATCTAGCATACATTTTGACAATTGTAATTAACTGATGTTATTATAAAAAAGGTGAATCTGATTTGTAATAGACATCTACCGTGAATAACGAAATACTACCGCAATCGGTTAAAAATAGTGGCATAACATGTAACCACAAATAAGCAAATCTGAACAAGATTGGAGAGAGCCGCTTCGTGTTCTGCGCCCTGATGCGGTACATCGACTACACTTATGTAACTTCCGTCCCTCTTTAGAAGTGCAAAAGTACTTTACTCCACCACTAACTACGATACCTTACTAAGACAACACTTTCAATACAATACCTTTTTATTAAACACTAATATAATTAAAAACTAAAATTCCTTATGTGTAAAATAAAGTCTTTGATTTTTTAGTTCATTATTTCTGCTATCAAATTTAAGCTGGATTATCTTCTTGATTGCCTTTTTTGTAATTGCTTAAATGTTTAAACATTAATTTTGTTAAAAGAATATATGGAGACTCAAAGAACAAAGAGTACCAAAATGCTAGAAAGAATGTCACAAAGGCCGATCCAAATATGGATATCGTCTAGAAACAATAATTCATCAAATAAACTTTAAAGACTAATGAATAATACTTACAAAACTGGCATATGTAGAAGTCTGACCACGATCAATCCCTAAGAATAAGATGCTGATTAAAAGAGGATTTAGAAGATAACAACAATATGTTAATCTGCTTAAAGGAATCCATCCTCGGTATGAAAGAAATTTATTAACAATTCCTGAAATAAAGAGTTTGTGATTAAAGATATTATTAGAAAGTAGTAAAATGTTAAATATTTGGCAATCTCGTACATAATATGATTTCATACCACATGAGATTTATCTATAATGTTTCAAAACGTGCTACACCCATTAACAGTAGGTTTTCAATCTTGAAACTGGTTAGACCTCTATTGTTTCCGAGCTAACCCATGCATTTCCCTGAAATTGTGACAACCTATATCTTTCACTATCTACCTCTACATCTCTTTTTCCCTTTCTTTACTACTGATATAAACCACACTATTCTCTCATGCCTTAAAGTGTGCCCTACCATCCTATTTCTACTATTTTTACTGTTTTTCACATTTCTGTCTTCACCTACCATTTATAGATCCTGTTTGTTTTAACTTTGTCTGTCCATGATCTCTTCATTACATGTTTATAGCACCACATTTCAAAGACTTCTATCTTTTTTCCTATCCTCTTCCCTTACAGTCCACATTTCACAGTGCTCCACACATATGTTTTTAGCAATCTTTTGTATTTCTATGTTTGTTGTCTTCGAACATAGTAGTTGTTTTTTGTTGTTAAATGCAGTACGACCCTGTGCTAATTATTTTATATCTTTTGTACTTTTTCCATCTTGTGTTACTTACTAAGTAGCAGAAATCCTTAACCTCTTGTAAATTTTCATTTATTATTTGTATTGTTTTTTGACTTTTTCCCTCTCCTTTACATACTAGTACCTTAGATTTATTTTTGTTGATTTTCATGAATTTTCATGTACCTTTCTTAGTGCCATTTCGCTTTCAATAAGAGGTGCTTCAAACTCTTCTTTGCTAGATGCTAATACTGATATGCCATCTGTAAATCTAAGCGTATCAATTGTTTGTCCCAATTCCAAATGTCTTTCTGCGTTTGACAGTAACCATTGCATCTTCCATATATAAGTGTTAATAAACAATGGGGTTAGCACACATTCCTGTCTCACCCCTTTCCTAATATTTACTTCTCTATGTTCCTGCTCTAATTCTATTATCGTTGTTTGTTCTTTGTATAAGCTATGTACTATGTCTGTTCCAATAACTCATTCCTATAGTTTTGAATATTTCGGAAATTTTTTCTATTTTATACTGCCAAATATTTTTTTTAGATTTACAAACAGCTTATGAAAAAACAGGTACTTCACTGTTTGCTATGTTTGTTATTAATGATATTTCTAAAGAAATAGAGATTTATAAGCGTCAAGTAATTTAATATGGGAAATGGAAAATTTTAAAGTGATAGAATTATCGAGGGATTAGATTCAAGGTTCTTTTTTTATTTCTTTTACCAGTACTTGACCAGAGGAGGTTAAGAGGTTTAAGCGTATTTGTGCATACATTGCAATTATTTTATATCAATAGAAGTTAAATCAAGAACTAGAGTATATAAATAGGAAACAAAAACTTACAAGAGGTTGTTACGCTTTATTTTAAAACTCCCATGTATTAGTGTATTAATTTAGGTTTAGAGACTTTTTTAACTCTGCGTGGGGAAATTCCCAGCAGACTATAACAATACCCTACATTTGATTTTCCAATGCTCCACCCGAAGGTACTACATTCGCCAGGAAGCGAGTTTTTTTTTACCTGGAAATTTTGCCAAACCCTTGCTGTTGCAAGCAAGGTAGGAATCTTTAATGTGCGTGACAACACTCACACACGGGACCTCTCATCCAAGGCATATTTTTGTGAAAAATTATTGTCTAACATTTTTGAAGCAGACCGTGTTGGGATTTGAACCTGGGACCTTGGGCATAGTAGTCATACGCATACGACCAAAACAATACCGCTGATGCCTGCAAATCTATCTCTAGTTGTTGTTCGCATGGTTGTTGATGTCACTGACTTATCTTGGTGGTCGCCGAGCATGCTGACATTACAATTCTCACATGGGAACAGTTAGATTCCCACCAACACGAGCGAAAGAGTGTCGACCTCGGTTGGAGGGGTAGCCATTTTATTTGAGAAATTAGTATAGCTCAGAACACTTTTGTACCGTCTTCCATAGAGTGCTTATATGAGTTTCGCGCCTATCGATTATCCACTAGTGGTTCCTACCCTTCTAACCCTCCCTTATCGTATCGATCAGCAAAGCATCACCAGCTAGCAACACCCACTAGAAAGAATCAGCAAGCTACACAGCACCAAGTTATCAGAATCCATCCCCTGAAGATAACGTCTGCATCCGTTAAAAATCTTAGGATAAGCATTTTAACTACTATTTATTTACCCGGGGTTAAACGTTACAAAGATTTCTGCTGCATAGGAAGCCAAATAACGTAAAATGGGAAAAGTGCAAAAGATATACAACAAAGATTAGCACAAGGTTGTGCTACATTTAACAAGAAAAAGCAATTACTATGTTCAAAGACAACAGACATAGAAACAAGAAAAAGATTCCTAAAAACATATGTATGGAATACAGCACTGTACGGCTGCAAAACTTGGACAGTAGAAGAAGCGGACAGGAAAAATAAAAACCTTTGAAATGTGGTGCTACAGACATATGATGAAGATATCATGGACAGACAAAGTTAAGAACAACAAGGTACTAGAAATGGTAAGGGGAAGCAAGAAATACATGGGAAACGGTGAAAAATATGAGAGATGGAATGATAGGTTACATACTAAGGCATGATGGAATAGTGTGGAATATATTAGAAGCAGAGTAGAAAAAAAGAGAGGTAGAGGTAGAGCTAGGTTAAACTATTGCACATAAATAGTCAAAGATGTAGGCTGTGGAAATTTCAGGAAAATATGTAGGCTAGCTCAGAATAGAAATACAGCGAGATATGCATCCAAACACTTCCAAAATGGAAAAACCTATAATAGTGAAAAAAAATGATTAAACTCAAACCTTATGATTTTTATAAACAACTACAGGTGTTGGTTTTGCAATATTCTCAACTAATGTTGATTGCACGAAAAGATGTATTGGAAAACTCTTAATTTGGCAAATGTCTAAGTGTTGAGGGATCTTGATAACCACATGTTGCTTGACCCCCTTCACATACCACTGAATATCGGTGAAATAGGATATATATTTAGAAAACAATAAAAGTAGAACCGAGCTGTATATAACAAGAAAGAGCAGCTGCTATGTTCGAAGACAACAAACATAGAAACAAAGAAAAAAGTGTTGAGAGCTTATGTGTGGAGCACAGCACTGTATGGTTATGAAATAGGGACAGTAGAAGTAAACAGGAAAAAAGTAGAAGCCTTTTGGAATGCAGTACTTCAGATGTATGATGATGATAGCATGGACAAAGTTAATAACAAATAGGTTCTAAAAGTAGAGGAAGAAAAATTTGTTAAAAACAAAAAAAATAGAAGAAATAAAAGGACAGGTCACGTTCTAAGGCATTTGGGGAATAGTGCGGGATATACTACAGACAGAGATAGGAAAAAAGAAAAGTAGAGGTAGACCTACATCAGAATATTGCACGCAGATAGTGAAAGATGCAGACTGTAGGAATTTCAGGAAAATGTGTAGGTTAGCTCAGAATAGGAAACAATGGAGGTATGCGTCTAACCAGTTTCAGGACTGAAAGCCTAATGATGATGAGAAATTAAGTGTAAGTTGAATTTTGTTTACATTTATTTAGGAACTAGGATAAGATTTAGGTTACTGTAAAAAATAACTAGTTATGCAAGTGATGGAATCATATTTGGAAGAGACATTTCATTTTTCAATTTTATTTAATTGGACCAAAATTTTAATAAATGTTTTGAGATATTTTAGCGAAAGGTTAATATAAGGTAATAAAATTTAGGAAACCGAAGCATGGGAGGCTTATGTATAATATTCGTCTTCCATGTTAGGGATAATATCGAAAGGGATTGATGAGACAGTCCTTCAATTATGACAGAGAAATAGCCCTTCATGACAAGCGATTAGTGTAACATAGTTTTTTTTATATACCTGCCTTTTTATTTATTATTTTTTATTTCTTTATTATTGTAACAATTGTTTTTGATGCTTATAAATTCGCATATACCTTAGTTATTTTATACACTGCAATAATTATTTAAGTAAGTGATCAATTCCCTAATATTAATAATTATTCAGATATGTACCGTATTGCCCAATCACGAGTTGTATACTATTCACAAATAATAATATAAACTCATTCTTTCAATGTAGGTTATTTGAACTATGCTACGGATGAGAGACGATATTTGTTTGTCGTGTTAATTTTGTCAACTCGATGGCATTCGCTCTCCGGTTTCCGCTGCGATAACAGCAACATGGGTTTTCAAAGAAACCGAGCCAGCGATATGCGAATTGCAAAAGGTGGTTGTGCCTTCAAGTGCTAAAAGCACTTAAACCCCATTGATTCCTGTTAACAGTAATCAGGTAAAATTAGTTATTAATTAAAACTAAATAATTTAATTGTAGCGCTCTCTAAAAAGTTGTCTAAACACGCTTTCAAAAAAAACTCAACTATAATTCGTCTAGTATTCCTGTAAAGGTCCTGTAAATCTCATGTAATAGCCATCAGAAACTCATCTATAATTCATCTAATATCTTTAAATTTAGAAGATTTTATGTACCATCATTTGGAATTCGAGTAACACGAAAACAATTTTTATGCAAGAATGATGCATAGATGAAGGTTATTTACACATTCATCAGTAGCAGATACGGAAAGTCCTGCCACAAATGTTGTTTGTAAGCTGGGACACATGGTAATGTCAAGAAAATTTTTTTTGTGTATGACGTTTTATGGTAGGATCAACTAACAAGGTAAGCGATTAGCCTAAGGACATGACCTGAGAACAGCTGTTATTGAATAACTTGTTAATGAAACAAATACTCAAAATTAAATGGTTGCATTGGACTTAACGTTTTGTTTTGCAGGAAGATTATGATAAACTTACTGCTCGGATATAATTATATTATCTAAATTACTGCTTACGCCAATTGTCGCTTATGTTATTATCTAGAATTATCAATTTTATTAAATAAAGTTACGAATTCATATTCATTCAAATCAAGTTACTACTAAAAATTTAAACATTTTATTTTGGTTATGTATCAGCTACAAATAGTCATTTAAAACCCACGGCCACTCCTCATAAGCTCTACCCAAAGAATAGACCCCTAGCTCAGTCGGAATACTGTCGATTTCCCCTTTTTTGTTAAGGGAATCGACTTGTAGAGAAAAATAAAGTTATATTATTTTTGTTTTAAATTTTTCTATTTTCTTGCATAGTTTTTTCCATAGATTTACTCCCGCACCACTGCACCTAACCAACTCACCCTTATATTGCTGCAGGCTACTCGCCCCCTCAGAGCAAATACAAATTTATTTATGTAATGCTCATTTTATTCGTAACAAAATAATCATCAAGTAATACACTACATATTTATAAATAATATTTTTGGCAATTTATTCTTTAAAAAAATATTAATACGGTAATAATATTATTGTAACAAAACTACAAGCTGACAACTGTTGCACTTAATTGTTACACAAACGTTACACATGTTCAAGTTTGTAACTTAATTGGATTGTTTTTGTAATTTCTTACCGTCCAAATGATAAACAATAAATATTTATACAAACCTGCATTTCCAGTGTGACAAGCCACAAACAACCATCCCATCCCAAATCCCCACATTGTTCTTGATATTCCCATATATACTGCTGAAAATTCAACAGAAAGCTGCCTTCCATATAGTGTAAACAAAATCCACAAATTGATCGCAGGAAAAATGATCCATAATAGAATTAATGTATGTTTCGTTAAAACTAACTTTCCTTCCAGTTTGACAACTAAAATGTATCCAGTAATAACTCCTATTAAGTAGGGACCTATTCGGTTCCATGGAAAATCATAAATTGCATCAAGCTGTATGAACTGTTCATCCATTCTAAAATAATATGTGCAAAAGCAATATTGTATTAAAGTTATTTTTTATAGCAATCAGTAGCATATAAAAATGAATTTCTCATTTTGTAAATTAAATGATAGATTTAACTGCATAAACTTTTAGAATTGTTGGAATCAAGTTTGTAGCATAACATAAGACAGTTTAGTATACAAAAGTGTAGATGTACATAATATACAACTAAACTAGTAGATCCTTTAACTTTTACCGCGTAATGTAATGCAATTTATCAATTTAAGCATGTACAAAGTAACAGATTTTGTAAAAATACCATTCGTACTTAACAAGAAGCAACAGTAAATTTCAAACCTACACAAAGAGGAACAAACTTTATACATTTTCTGTTAGTGACATGTCCTTGTGCAACATAAAAATGTTATGCTACGTTTAACAGCTCGCCAAAATTACTGGTCATGGATTTCATAAACCAGGTAGAAAAATAAGGGGCTTGTGATGATGCAATATGTGTATGTATTAACGATTTATCCTAGCCAAAATAAATACCCAGAATATTAAAGAAAATTTCACGATCCTGTATAATCTTCAAATTGTGAGTTGTAAATTTTAAAAGGGATCGCACAAGCAGGGCGAAGACTTGCATTAGAAGAAAATGTTTGTAGAAGCAAACTTGTGCAGTGCAAACCTGAAATGCATATTACTAATTATGACTCTGGTCATAAATGTCTCCAGAACGAATTAAATAAAATTGTTGTAATATTAAAAAAGTAGACAGTATTAGCAGAGCGTCGTTTAATGAAGTAAACAACACAGACTGCATTATCACTGAATATTGATACAACTTATTACATGAAATAAACATATTATAAACTGCAGTCACAAAAGACAGAGTAATTATCTAAACGTAAGTAGTCCAGACGACCAAATATAATTTAACATCCCTCATTTGGCTATTTGGTAGTCCTTGATGCAATGTACAGAAACTAAATTTGTCCTTATCAAGTGCTGTAGTTACAGAGTCCATTCAGCTGCTGTTGTGGAAAGAGCTGTTGTAGGTTGTTTTCTAGTATTCCACAAAATTACACATAATTTTTAAGAAATACAAAGCCAGTTGTGGATCGTTTATCTTCCGGGTCACTTGCTCAATCAGCATCACTGTAACCATAGAATTCAATTGGTTTGTAACTTGTACCATCATATTCCAATTGCTTATTTACAGTGCCCTTCAAGTAATGCCAGATTCTTTTCACAATTGTTGAGGAAGTATTGTATTTGATAGGTGTACTTGTTGACTTTGGGTTTAATTATGATGGTATGTTACCTATAAATATGCACGAAGACAATAGTGGAGCAATAGCACTAGCTAATTATGGAAATTTTATAAAAAAAACTCTAGACATATAAATGTAGCATTGCATTTTGCTCATGATCATGTTGTTCAAAAGATATTACATATTGTAAAAGTTGTAAGTACTGAAAACATTGGTGATATTTTTACAAAATCACTTGGTTGAATTCAATTATGTAAACGTAGAGTTTGTTTAAATTTAGAATAAATATTATTTGTTTCGTTTAGTTTATAAAACCTGGCATTTAAATTACAACACTTTTATTCTGACATAATCATTTTTGTTGCTGCCTCTGAATAATAGTGTTGTAATTTAAATAAAAGGGAAAATAAATACATATTGAGCAGTTCTGTTTAAGTGTGATAAACAATAGATAAAAGAACAGGTTTTACACGACTGACATAATTCACAGCATAAAATGTCAGATATTAATACTGGGGCGGTAAAGAGTAGGCTACCAACAGCTTCACGATAAGGCATATTTTAATATTCTTCATGTGGAATCTGATTTTTAGCTAACTTTATATTCGACAACATTGGTGTAACAGCTGGATTGCACTCGCTCACATTAAAATGTTTCAGTATTTCTTCATAATATGTTGTTGCCTTATTAAAAAATTTTCGGTTCTGTTTCTTTCTATTTGGAAAACCTAGTATGTATTTTGCTTCGCCTATATACGTTATTTTGAGGATCTTGCCTAGTTGAGTTTTATTTATTCTTTTAAATTGTTATTGCCTGAAAATATTAATAGATCGTCGACCCATACTGCTTTTATGATTATATGCTTTTCAGCTCTTTTAAAGTAAACACACGGCTCTAAACAGGATTGTTGTTGTTCAATTTCATCATTCATACAGGAATTTAATTTTTGTTCCATGCGTGACGACAATTAAACATTTTTAAAGATGGCATACTTTATTTCATTTACTGCACCGGAAGCATATACAATTCCTTGATCAAATCACCTTGGAAGAAAGCAGAAACAGCATATATTTGATCAGTGTCTAAGTCATACTAATAAATATCTCATAGAACTACTGGTGAAAAAATTTCATCAAAGTTATTCCTCTTTTTGAGCACAACCCTTCATGAGACGAGCTTTGTATTTAATAATTTTATCTGATGTCTCTCTTTTTATATGGAACACTTATTTACTCCTTAAGGGTTTTTTCCTGACCAAAGGTCTACTAGATCCCATATACAATTTTCAATTTGGAATTTCATTTTGGCAGCCATAGCTCTTTTTCCAAAAAAATTTGCCTAAACGTTTGATGGCTTCTTCCACAGTCAATTGATCACAAATATCCCTTGTGAATACAGAATATGTAATAAAGTCATCGAATGCAGGTGGTTTCATGAGTGTTCTTTTATCTTTCTGTGATGTGGACACTGTCGCCTGAACTGTCTCATCAAGTGGTGGTTCAAAAACAGAATCGTGATTATTGTAATATATTAGGTACGCTTTGATGAGCCTACTCTTTTCTCCTATGTGTAAAATGTAACACACAAAAAGGACAAGAAAGGATATTCTAAAATGTATTATCTTTCCATATGGTTGTAAAATTATAGAAAAATATAATCAGATTATTTCATGGGCATAATGTGTTTTTATTAATGTTCGACCCCTCAGGACATTAGAATTACTTTCCAAAATATCTAAGGACTCTGCTTTAGAGGAGTTGTCTGGAGGTGATGAAGTTGATTTATTTATCTCAGAATCATTCTTAGACACATCATTCATATCATCTCTCATTTATTTCTCTATAACATTTTCAGTATCAGGAAAGACATAAAAAGGACGGTCAAGATTTTTATAAGTTTCTCGCAATAGAGAACTTCCCTTTTCATTTGCAGACAATGTCACATCTCTTGATGTAAAAACATATTTGTTGTTAGGATCATAGAGTCGATAAGCTTTGGATTCCATACTATGTTCTAAAATATACACAGCGGTGTTGCTCCAGAGTCTAGTTTTCTTCTTTTTTGAATTGGAGTAAAGGCTTTGCATCCAAAAAAACCTTATGTGTGATAAATTAGGTTACTACCTGAACATATTGTTCCGAAGTATTTTTAATACTTTCATAAGATAAGAAACTCCGCAGCGTTTACAATTTAGGCCTAGAACTGGTGTGGCAAGTCAGTAAACATCTTACCTTGTCCATCAAACTGTAGAGAAATCATTCAGTGTTCCTGTTCTACGGGCTTGTAAAATAGCAGCTAGTCTGATACAATATGTCTGCACATTGAAGAATAGTATTTAAATTTTTGTTTACAGTATTCACCTCCATTTATTCTCAAAATTTGGATTTTATGATTGGTTTGATCTTCGGCAAGATTTTTAAGCATTTCAAAATGCTCCACCACCTGATCCTGTAATTTTAAAAAAGGAACAAATGATTTGTGGCTGTATTTGTTTAAAAATGACAATACATATTTTGACCCTGCAAAAGATTTTATTTCTGCAGGTCCGAGCACACCTGAATAGATTAACGGTAGTAATTTATTACATTTAGAACGACTTATTAGGAATGGTAGACGAATACTTTGACCATCGTACATGTTTCACGAATATTTGAATTTTTATAGTTTCAGAAAATTACAAACCATTGACTAAACCATTATTTAATTGTTTTAAAATATCTAAATTCAGGTGGCCCATACATCGGTGCCAGAAAAGGTTTCCAACCAAATAAGTCGTCAGTTTTGCATTATTTGCTCTGGTGATACTTGACTGGATCGACTTCTTAACATTTTCTAATAAAGCTATGTCCACTAAGAGATAACCAGTTGTTCCAGAATGAACAGAAAATGCGGCAAATAGAGATCTCTTATTTTTCTTTGTGTATTCTTATTTTCCTGTTCATCTTTGTCGTGTTTCCTTTTGGTGTATTGTTTAAAAATGTGAGCATAATTATTATATAAATAATTCACTTGTTTGTTGTGAATAACACCAGCCTGCGGGTGAGGAGAATATCCTCGATAGTGTTTAAAGCAACAATATAGTAAATTGTATGTTGGGAAGGTTCACTTCAGCCTAAGTGGTGAGGAGAATATCCTCTGAAGTGTTCCGGAACAACAGTTAATTATTATTTAATTACAGGTTTCCTACTGATGATGACCACATAGTGGTCGAAATACGTATCTGGTATTTTAAATATTTTTTGTGGTAAGGGTTTTTTCATTTTATTCAAATTGTGCCACAGTGTTCCTATAGATTATTAATAATTATTATATTAATAACAACGGAAACCGTTGTTTAGTTTAGTCTGAGGTCTCATCACGTGAAGTTGAAAATAGCAAATTATATAATAATATTCAAGTGAATGTTGGTGATTGAAAATTCAAGTGCAAATGTACAATAGAGTTTGCCGTTAACTTTAAAACGTAAGTTTAAAATTTTAACTAAACATAATTTTAAGATTTATATAACTTAGGGCTCTAAGCATCTATCAGAGAATCAATCTGAGAATTTATATAAGCGTCTATCTGAGAACTGAACTGAGAATCTATGATCCACCAATAATTAAATTAAGAGTTAAACCAAGCTGAACCAAGTAATTAAATATACAACTTCCAAATAAAATCAAAAAGGAAAATCTAACTGAAAACTATCCAAGGATACTGGTCAAACAGTACACAGGGGCAGTTCCAAGAGTTGGGGGTGCATGCAGGGATGCATATTCACAACAAGGAATTCAACAAGGACAAACAACAGGTCACAGATAAAATTCATTAATAGCTTAAGATATTAATTTCTTTTTGAACATTTTAAATTTATATGCATTGAGATATTTATGTAAAGGGTCATCAAAAATTTTTTGATACTTAGAAAATTACGTAAAAGAGAAATAAGGCCATTGAACATTCAGCATACTTCAAGTAATTTACAGTGTTATTTTTGCAGGTTTTAACTGATTAAAGGGAGTTATAATTTGGGGACAAATCGATTTATATTGTTACTTTGATTCAGGGCTTTTCTTAAATAGTGAATGATATAAAGGTTGTGGAGATACAAATTGTACATATTTTGGTTATTATATAAATTTTGGTTAATTTCGTTTATCTCATTCAAATAGGAAGTGTTAAAGAAAAGAGGGGTAAAATTTCTCTGTTATCGTATCGTCGTACACTCTGCGTAGGGTTGAACTGAGCTAGTCGAGGCATAACAAAACCAATTGTGTGAAATTTAAAATTTATCCTAAGTTATTTAGAGACAGCGATGGCGAACAGCAGACAAGTGGACGTATAAATACATCGGAATACGGCGACATCATAGTTCTATATATATATATATATATATATATATATATATATATAATTGTGTTGAAATTAGCAGGTTTTAGGTCGGCTGGTAATAAAGAAAACTCTTTTTTATGGCCTAAATTTTCGCATATATTTTTATGCTTGATCACAGGCAATAACTAAAACGTACAAACTATTAACAAACTACTAAAGTGAATAAAATAACTACTTACAGTGAGGGTATTTACATTAGCTTATTCTGAAGAATTTTTAGAACAATTTTCTTTAATAATTAAAAAGAAATAATGTGTATATATAAAAAATTTGATGAAATAAAATATTGGTTTGATAGAAGTAAAAGTCAATTTTGATTAAATGATTTTTATATATATATATCTTGATCTTTTTGTTTAACTTGCATGTGTGTATGTATGTTATGTATATATTAATTTTTTTTTTTTTAATTTTTAATATGATACATATAATCAAAATTGACTTTTACTTCTATCAAACCAATATTTTATTTCATCAAATTTTTTATATATACACATTATTTCTTTTTAATTATTAAAGAAAATTGTTCTAAAAATTCTTCAGAATAAGCTAATGTAAATACCCTCACTGTAAGTAGTTATTTTATTCACTTTAGTAGTTTGTTAATAGTTTGTACGTTTTAGTTATTGCCTGTGATCAAGCATAAAAATATATGCGAAAATTTAGGCCATAAAAAAGAGTTTTCTTTATTACCAGCCGACCTAAAACCTGCTAATTTCAACACAATCGTATAAAAAGAAGGTCGTTACAATAAAAAAGAGTTATATATATATATATATATATATATATATATATATATCAAGATATTTTTGAGTCAATTGGTTGTGTTGTTGCATCTCCAGATGTAGTGATCACGTTGCCTACAAAAGTGAACAATAATGGAGTGTAGTGCAACCTGGAATGTATTGTTAGTCATGATTACATCCAAGCTATAAGTTTACCACTTTAATTTATGTTCAGGAAACATTAATTTTCTATCTTGTTTAATTTTATGCACATATCATAGATAATTATAAACTGTATCAGTTAAAAACACGGTTATGTATCAATCTAGACTCTAGAGTTTGAAAAAATAAATGCTCACTTGAGATGGGAATAAGATGTCTAATGCAACGTTATAGAAACTTAACAACAGACAGAATATAGTTCTTGAGTGAAGAATTTCATAAAAAAAGACTGGGTAATCTTCATGCTATCATTTAGAACAATTTATAATAACATTGCGAGTAAAAAAATCCATGCCAACACTACACATATCAACCTTTTGCTCCACGCGTTGTTTACCACTATAATATTTACAGATCACTAATGTCTTTGGTGCCTGAGTAACGATCAGGAAATATAAATGTGATATGTTGGATGAAAGATGTTTAGAAGCAGAAATTTCGTAACAAAGAAAGTGGTTATAAGATGCATCTGATGATGATTTGTCATTGAACAACACTAAAGAATGAAGAAAATGATTGGTGCTCATATCAGAAACAATTTTAATCACCGACACTAATATGCAAATAGCTTTTTCCGGTATTGAAATGCAAGAGGATAGCAAAGATTCAAATTTTTTATACTAGTTTGGTCAAGGAATAGTGAACAATTTAACAACAGATAATACACGAAATTAGTAAACACCGACATTAGAAATAAATGCATAAAATAGAATGTACTCTGTGACATACCAATGACATTAAATGTTTGCATAGCAGAAGAAACTAAAACAATCTTTTCCTGTGGAAAAATACAAACATTCTAATTTGACTAAATTGTATCCTAATTATTTAAAAATTTGTAGATAAATCTAATGTTAACTATTGTTTCTCATATAGAAAGATTATTTGACGATCTGCATTCTGCAAATCTAAATTTTCAATTTAATAAACATAAGAGATAACTATTTAGTTCAGCTTACGTAGGAATATATCCAATAGCGTAGGAGCTATATCCTGTAATCGTTATACATATAGCTATGCAACAGAAGAGAATAGTTGCTGCTGTTTTGAAGTATCTGGAAAAGAAATTAATATAATTATATATACGGTACACATATTTACTGCGTAAAAAATCCAGTTTTAATAATTGCAAGTAAAGTCCGATAGAGAAACATCAATAGGATCTAAATAATTTAATGCCCGAGGAATTTGCAGGAGTATATAGCACGTTCTACACAGTATTTTGTATTTTGCAAACAATTGTTATTCATATTGATATATGAAAAAGTACGTACACGCCTATATTTTGGGAAATATGAATTAATCTTTAAATCTTCTTATACAATCTTGTGCTTTGTTTGAATTTACTTATGTAAAGTATTAAAAAGCAGCTATACAAAATTAGAAGATTGTTTTTACAATTTATTATACTACAATGACATAATCTTGCAAACGACAGGAACATTACGAAGTGGCAAATTATTTTCCAACAATGCAGTTTCACATTAACCTTCATTTATTAAACAATATCGATTTTAATTAATTAATACTATGCACTTTGGTTGTTTATAAAAATTATACAACCATATGAACATTATAATAGTATTTGTAGTTAAAAATGCAGTACATAACTACTAGAATTTTCTAAACTTTATATTTAGAAACATTTAGTTGCAGTTTATTAACTGATCACCAGTTTTGAACTTGAGTCAGTTGCACTTGTAGAGTGTCACAGTTGAATAAATTAATCAAGCCTAAATTTTCGAAGGACCAGTACATAAATACATATGTACACACGTGACCAAGTATTTCAATTTATATGTAAATTCAACACACTCACCTGAGCAAAACACATCCCGTTCCAACTGTATTTTCGACACAACACACCACGTCTGGTCTTCTCTAAGGATGGCGGCAAACAGCCCGGAATGTCCGTTTTCCATGCATCAGGTAACAAACCACAGCAGGTGGTCGAGAGTGGTGGTTTCACTAAATTAAAATACTAGTCTATCCGCGAACAAAATTTACACCCAGAAATTTACAATATAACCCCTATTAATTCTAAACATACCGCTCACCAATAAGCTCTGCTTATTTAAAACTAAAGGTACAAACAAACAAAAACTACTATATATATATATATATATATGATATATTGAACAATTAAACTATACTAAAAAAAACTTGAGTGTGTGAGGTATGTACAATTACTCTGCAATTGGAAGGCGACATAAATTTATCATGGGACGGTCCAATTCTACATGACCAACTTTAACTCTGGCAACTCTTGCGATGCCATCACGACCAGGAAATTGGGCAATTATGCGGCCAAGTTTCCATTGCAAAGGGGGAAGGTTCTTATCCTTAATAAGAACGAGTTCACCTACACAAGGAGTCGCAGGAGAGACTGACCACTTGTTGCGCTGCTGCAGGGAGTGAAGATATTCTGTGGACCAACGCTACCAAAAGTCCTGGTGCAATCTTTGGACTAGTTGCCATCTGGTTAAACGATTGAGTTTTAGATGGGTGGTGTCTGGATCTGGTGGGGAGGTTAACGGCTCCAAGGTCAGGAAGTGACCGGGTGTAAGAACCGATAGGTCATGAGGATCTGAACTCATGCTATACAAGGGGCGGGAATTCAGAATGGCCTCAATTTGAATTAAAAATGTTAGAAGTTCCTCATACGTAAGCACTTGTTCACCAATCACTCTGCTTAAATGAGACTTCACAGAACGAACTCCTCGCTCCCATAATCCGCCAAAATGAGGTGATGAAGGAGGATTAAAATGCCAACGTACCATTAAAGACCCGGCAGCTTGTTCCGCATATGATACAAGTAAACGAGATGCGCCTACAAAATTGGTGCCTTGATCGCTGTATAGGTCACTGCAGCGACCACGACGGGCAACAAAACGACGAAATGCTGCTAGAAAAGCTTCAGCAGTGAGATCCGACACTAGTTCAATATGAAGTGCTTTGGTGGACATACATACAAATAAACACACATAGGCTTTGGTGCGTTTTGTACCTCGAATACGCCCCGACGTGATGGTGAAAGGGCCTGCAAAGTCCACTCCAGCATGACTAAACGCTTTGAGCTGAGATATTCGGGAAGAGGGCAAATCTCCCATTAAAGGAGCAACCGAAGGGGGATTAACTTTAAAACAACGAATGCATTTAGCTACAACATGGTTAATAGCGCGCTTAACTCCCAGAATCCAAAATTGTTGCGCGATGAAGAAGGCTAATGATTGGGGTCCAGGGTGAAATAGCTTACGATGCATACTTTCAATTATTAATTCGGTTAGTCGATGCTTTCGGGGAAGTAGCATGGGATGCTTTGCATCATAAGATAGTTGAGAATGACGTAAACGACCACCAACCCGAATTACACTATTGGAATCCAGAAACGGAGCTAATTTTTGGATAGGTTTTTTGCATACTTTGCCACTTTGAATACAAACAAGTTCGTCAGAAAATACATCATGTTGAACTACCTTTACAATACAAATTAAGGCGTTGTACATTTCATCCACTGTTAACGAAGCACCTTGCCTTTCATGCCTTTTCAATTTTGTATTTCTAATGAATCGGAAACAATAAGCCACTACACCTTGCAGTTTACGAAGTGAGGAGAAACGAGCTAGCAAACTATTAATCAAATTATCTGGCACTGTATATACTAAGACAACTTTTTGCTCTTCGCACTCAGCAGTGGAATCTGAGTCTGATTGATTAAATGGTTGATATATACAGTTAGTTGAATAAAGAAACTTTGGACCTGACCACCAATGGGCGTGGGATACAAGATCTGAAGGCAATAAACCTCTAGACCCACAATCAGCAGGATTATCTTTGCCACTTACATGATGCCATAAGTTAGGAGGAACTCTATCTTGAATGTGAGTAATACGGTTACTAACAAAAGTTTTCCATCGGTGTGGAGAGGATTTGATCCATGATAAAGTAACTGTAGAGTCAGACCAGGCATGAATTGCATCAATCGTGATGAACGGTTTATAAACCTTATTTACAAATTCTATTAAGTCAGATAAAAGTACAGCTGCACACAATTCTAAACGTGGCACAGAAATACGTTTTAAAGGTGCTACCTTGGATTTGGCATACACTAAATTTACTGAAATTATTCCGCTTTGAAACATAGCGAATATAAATAGCTGCAGCATATCCAGCTTCAGAGGCGTCACAAAACCCATGAAGTTGCAATGATACAATATCGTCAACTAACACACAACGTGACAAGGATAAGGTCGCTAAACAAGATAGCTGCCGTTTATATGCGGACCAACAATCCACAACATCTGAAGGTGGCACCTCATCCCAATCCAACCCTAAACTCCATAACCGTTGCATTAAATTTTTCAGAAGGAAGGTCACAGGGGTCAACAAACCAAGCGGGTCAAAAACCTTCGCTATGTCTGAGAGTATAACCCGTTTTGTGCACGGACGTGCAGTACTATCCACTTTGAACTGGAAGCAGTCTTTTGTGGGACACCACTGTAACCCTAAGACTTTTAAGGAAAGTGAGTCAGCGTCATTAAAAGAAAATGGCTGAAGTTCTTCAGGGGGGAACGACGATAATTCAGAACGATTACTTGCCCATTTCCTAAGGACAAAACATGCACTCGACAATAACGAAATGAGTTGACGTTGGATTTCTAAGGTTTCTTCCAAGGATGCACAACCTGTTACTATATCATCAACATAGGTATCAGATATAAGAACCTTTGCTGCTAATGGATAGTTTTGAAGATTATCCCTTGCTAATTGTTGAAGAACGCGAATAGCCAAGTATGGAGACGAAGATACCCCATACGTTACGGTGTCTAATTGATACTCTTGAATAGGTTCAGCTTTTGAAAATCGCCACAGAATACGTTGGTACGATCGATGCTGATCTGTCACCTCAATTTGCCGGTACATTTGCTTAATATCAGCGGTTACAACAAATTTGTGTAGTCTAAACCCTAACAAAATACTCGATAAATCCTGTTGAAGTTTAGGGCCAATCAGTAAACCATCATTTAATGACTTGCCGTTAGATGATTTTGCTGACGCATCAAAAACAACCCTCAATTTAGTGGTGCTACTATCTGGTTTCTGCACACAATGGTGAGGAATGTAGTATCCCGATGACAAATGTGTAAGAGGTTCATGAACTGTGGACATATGTCCAGACTCTAAATAGTCTTTCATGAAATTTGAATATTCCGTATGTAGGTCAGGATTTTTCAACAAACGATTTTCTAATAATTCAAAACGACGCAGTGCTGTGGAATAAGAATCGCCTAGTTCTATACGAGAATCTTTAAACGGCAAATTAACAACATATCTACCGTTCTCCTTTCTTTGATGTGTTTCTAGAAAGAGAGTTTCACATTGAACATCTTCAGGCGAAAATGTAGGAGTTGCTGGAACATGTTCAACCTCCCAGAATTTTTTTAACACAATGTCCAATGGGGTATTCATAACCGATGTACAAAACGAACTCACACGATTAGTTGACTGACAGTCTGTTTTACCGACCAGTACCCAACCAAACACTGTATTAAGGGCAGTAGGCTCTCCAATTTTACCACGTCTAATGCCAGGCTGAACCACAGTAGAATAAATATCTGCACCTAACAATAAATCGACCTCGCGAGGGCGTCCAAAGTACGGATCTGCTAATGTTAGACCTTCAAGGAAGTCATAACGATTTGAAACGGGAGCCGACGGCATAGAGCCGGCAATTGCAGGAATAACAATTGTATCTACAACGAATGTAGGATTGGCCTTTTGATATGGCCGCAACGAACATGTAACGAGACCATAACTAGAGGTGCTCATTTGATTTAAACCGCTAATCGATATGGACGATGATGACGATTTTAATCCAAGACTTTTCATACACGATTGGGACATAAAACTGGCTTGACTACCATTGTCAAGTAATGCTCGACAAGTTTGATAGTTTCCACGTGCATCCTGTACTTGTAACAAGACAGTAGACAACAAAACAACAGACTGACTAGCCACTGTGCTAGTCATCACGGCGACTTTATTAGAAGACTCTGGTTTTGAGGGCACTTCTGTCAAGTACGCTTCACCTTCTTTGTCTGGTGTCACAGCAGAAGTGGGAAAATGCAACAATGTGTGATGTTTTTTATCACAAACACGACAACTAAGTTTTGATGGACACTTAACAACAGAGTGGTTGGTTCCTAAACAATTATAACACCACTTTGAAGTTTTTGCAACTCTATGTCGCTCAGAAGGTTCTAATACTAAGAATTTGTCACATTTAAACACAGAATGATTAGCTTTGCAATAAATACAACTAGTACTATGGGTTTTCTTAGCGGTGGTAACAAAACTTAATGATTCTTTTGGCTTGAACGCAACAGGATACTGTCGTGATACTGTTGGCTTCTGAACACTAACAGGGCCTGGCTGTCCTACAATAACCTGGTTTGTCTCCAATGCCTTGCAATGTTTAGAAACAAACGAGTACAAATTTTCATAGCTAGGAATTTCAACATCATGAAGTTCAATTTCAAAGCGTTTCCTAGTGGAGTTATCCAATTTTTGCAATAATAGATTAAAACGAGTAAAATCCCACATATCATGATTAAATTGTGCAATCGCCGAAATTTTCAGAAAATGTAGACAATAATGTGCGTAACGAGGACGCAGAATCTGAACTAACTTTCGAGGCATTACAAATGGCCTGCCAATAGCTAGTGAGCAACAATCGTTTGTTTTCGTACCTATCTATTAATTGTTGATATGCAATCGTATAATTATCAGAAGTTAATGGAAGCCCTTTAATAATTGCCAAAGGCTCCTTAACCAATGATGAGGTTAAATATTGAAATCGTTCAATATTGGATAAAGTTTCATTTTCATGAATTAGTGTACGGAACAAATCGTAGAAAGAGCTCCAATTTTTATAATTACCATCGTAGGTGGGAATTACAATTCTTGGCAACTTAACTTTATTAGGGGCACCCGAGTGTTGTGTTTCAATACTAGAACGGGTATGAGGCTGCAACCTTTTAGCTGCTAATTCTCGGTGCACAATTTTGATTGAATATTGAATTTCATCAAAACTATCTTGGATTACCTGTTGTTGATCTAACTCAGCAACCTCTACACAAGCAACTATTTCGTAATGAACTTGTTCAAATTTATCTACCATGTTTGGTAAATCGGTAAAACGAACATCAAAGGCAACAAAATTATTCTCAGGATCCATTTGAGCTGCTTCAGCACATTTTAATAAGGCTTGTGCTTTACGCATTAACATGTTACGTTTATTTGACAATTTTTCAATTTCCATTGTCACAAATAATGGAAAACAATCAGAAAGTAAATCACAGTTATGTAAACCCCAGTAGAGTTATCTACTTAATAAAAATGTTTATCTAACAAAAAATTGCACAGCTATCAACATGCGAATCTCAGAATACAAAACTATCAACAAATACATTTAATAGATCCTCTAAATAAATTATGAAACACCATAATAATTCTACCTGTTTGCAATGCTAAAAATACGAACCGCTCACCCTAACATAGTAATCTTTCAAATGTAGGTAGCCACATCAAGTTATTCACCTCTTAAATCCCAAGAAGATTTTAAAGGCTGAACCCTAATTCCATGGAATGCAGTTAGATACATCTGGTGTGCCACTGTCAAGCAGGTTTCAAGATGTTTAAAGGGGTAGCAACAGACAGGAATGTCAACCCCTCTATTTTAAAAACTAGGTAGTTCAACCCACGGATGGTTGAGCTTTATATAATTGTACTAAAAATACCTTAAATATTTTTGAAGTCACTAAGCTATATATAATACTATTTTTACAGCCATATTATTATGTGAGCGGTAATGTCAATTTTAATTGAGCTTTTTTCACTAATTTCTAACGGAATTCGTCGTCATTCACGCAAATATTTATGCAAATATCTTACGCTAATGATCGCCGTATATTACGCGACAACAAAGGCTAAAAAACACGCAAAGCCAAATTACGTGTTTTTATGAACTATAAATCCACTAGATTAATTCAAATTCAGCTCGAAGGATCAAATGTACTTTGAATAAATTAATCAAGCCTAAATTTTCGAAGGACCAGTACATAAATACATATGTACACACGTGACCAAGTATTTCAATTTATATGTAAATTCAACACACTCACCTGAGCAAAACACATCCCGTTCCAACTGTATTTTCGACACAACACACCACGTCTGGTCTTCTCTAAGGATGGCGGCAAACAGCCCGGAATGTCCGTTTTCCATGCATCAGGTAACAAACCACAGCAGGTGGTCGAGAGTGGTGGTTTCACTAAATTAAAATACTAGTCTATCTGCGAACAAAATTTACACCCAGAAATTTACAATATAACCCCTATTAATTCTAAACAAACCTAATTGAAGCAAATATCTTAATGTCATCTGCAAAAATTATTTTTTCGATTTGGTTGATCCAGGCAAGTCATTCGCAACAATAGTCCTAAGTTAGAGCGTTGTAGCTCTCCTGAACTTGTAGCAAAACAGTTGGAAGCAAAACTATTGTATACAATATATTGAAGACTGTTATGTAAGTTAGATTTGAAGAACTTAAGCAATGACTCACCAAAGCTTATTTTGCTTAGTTTTAGGACAAGAATGTCATGAGTGATATAGTCAAACGATTAGTAAAATTGGTATAAATAATATCTACTTGACCGATAGAATCCTTTCTTTTGTATTAAATTAAGTAAAACAGGTTAGGTTAAATCCTGTACAGCAATGATTCATAAAGCCATACCGATCAGAAAAGACTATGTTCTCGAACAGTGGATAGATACGAGAATGTAATATTATTTTAAATATTTTAGCAAAGTTGGACAATATGCCAATAGTGCAATATTTGCTAGTAATACGCGTATCACCCGATTTTAAAACAGGAGTGATCCTTTGGTAATACTTCACCAACATGCACTAAGTATAAATTCAAGTATTAAATCTCGCACCAAAGCAATTCATAAACAATTTCAATCCGTAAACATTAGTGACAGTCAAGAATGTCTTCTTTCCAAAGTCCTTGCTTGAGAAACTGTCAATCATCTCTTCAATTAGTGGTATTGGTCCAAAAGTGCATGCTTGAAGTACCTGTTATGCTGCTGTGGTTGGAAATACGAATAATGTTATAGTAAAACCAAAGGACTCATTGTAAATCAATAATATTACAAAATCCCAACTAATGCAAAAAGTAAATCTAGCGGAAAATGATATCACTGTAAGCAGAGCTAAAGCAATTAGTGACGGTGGTATTATAATCTAATGCTTGAGTAAAACTGAGGCAGATAAGTTCAAGAGTCTTATTGCAAAAGAACTTCATGACAAACTTGTGATGAGTAATGCTACCAATTTGAATCCTTAGAATATAATTTCAGGTCTAAGTACAAAATATTCAATAGAGGATATTCACTGATACCTACTGCCATACAATTAAAGCACATTCAGTAGAAACTACAACCTGAATGTATAAGATATTACCGCATACAGAAAAATGAGCATACCAGCGCCCCTTGCAAATGTACTTGGTATCCTGTGACATTCCTTTGAAATGCTTATAATCATATTTCATTTTAATAGTTTCTGTATTAGAAAATCCCACCAATAGGATTAGTTTATTTACTTTAAAAATATAATTTTTAGCTTACTACAATCTAAGGTAAAATTATTTTTATCACATATGGTTCATTCTCAAAGATTGTCAAATTCATTGTCAGTTTTCAAATTTATTCTATGAATTAATGAAACATATCCTATGGTACGTCTGTGTGTTTAGGGTAAGATTCTAGTTAAGTTTATGGTACATTTGATTTTTAATATTTGTAATGAAAACTAAGTGTGTTATATAGTGAGAAACAAGTTGTGTACAATAATGTAAAGACATGCTTATATTTGGGTTTTTACCATTAATGTAACGGTATAGTTACAGTTCTGCTGTAATAAATTATTTTGCAATTACCTAGAAGCGTAATTGAATATTCAAAGCTTTTAGAAACCTTCTTTGCAGCTAGCAGTTTTAAATAGCTCTATGTGTTCTTAGGATTCATGGTTGTTTTATTTTTAAGTAATAGTGTTCTTAATGGTTTTTCAGGTTCAGTTTTAAGCCAGAATCACTCTTCTGATCTCAGGTTCTGGCATCCTTTTGTTATTCTTTCTAGGGTTTTCCCTAGCAATCACTAAAAACCATAAAGTTAGTGATTGCATAGACGAGAAGCTTAAGTGTGCAAACTGTTTTAATTTACCAAGTAAAAGATCTTCTAATGTCTCATATAATGTTAATATTAGTTATAGATCACGTCCAAAAGTGTACGGATATTAAAGCCAATCAGTACATAGCAATGAGAGAACATTCAGTAACTGCCGACAATTTTGACATCCAGCAGAAAAACCGATTGCAGAATTGTTTTGATAACGAACTGTTGACCTTAGAGTGCTATTACCAAAATGTGTGCAGACTTTGCAGTAAAATTAAACAAGCTTTCTCGTTTCTTAGTGAGTCTAAATTTGATATGATAGGTGTAGTTGAAATGGTATTAACTGCAGATGTAAAAAGTACCAAATATTTTTTAAATTCAAACCATGGCTTTAGGTGCGACCGACAGCATAGGGTAACGAATAAAATGTGGGGTGGTGGTGTCATGCTTGTGTTCAAAGACCACCACAACGGATGCAAAGCAATTTTGAACAGTTATTAAAGATAAGAGGTTAAACAACCGTATACTAGGGAATATTCTAAATGCTAGAAACGAAAATCTGGAATCACCCAGTTATTGTTAAAACCTTACACTTCGGCAGTATGTACTTACCACATAATCATGCAGTCAACTTACCTGGTGTGGCTCCCAACAATATGCAACCATAAACATTACTGCTTTTTTCTGAATACAATGTATTAATTGTCATGCATAAACTGAAAAATGAAATGATTGCTGAATTCTATCAAATTTCTAATTTCCTGGTAAAGGACTGTCATAGCATTTTTGCACTCCATGTACTATTTGTAATTTTGCCATATCGACGTCCTAATTTCCAGACATGGAAAACTGCAAGGATCACTTCTGTTTTAAAATCGGACGATTCGCACATTATTGACAAATATTGCCTTAACTAGCACATTGTCCAACTTTCCTAAAGTATTCGAAATAATGTTACATTCCCATACCTACCCACTGCTTAAGAGCATAATTTCTCTCAGCATTATTTTATAACAATTTTTTTGGAAGATTATAAAAGCTTATAAATTTAATCATAAAATACGCTGCACTATTTATTTAAATAAACAATTAATTTTTGCAATATTAATAAATGTTCATATCAGTACAGTATAGCCCAATCACGAGGCGTACATTAATTAGTAATAATAGCTTAGGCTTTATTTGTAAACGTAGGTTGTTTGAATAACATTCCATATGTCAGACGATTTTTGTACCTTGTGCGCATCCCATCGAGTAAGATCAGTCAAGCTCGAGCTTTCACTCTGGTGACACGTACCATGGCTCAGAATTTAGTTCGAGCGAGTGACTCACACACACACATGGCAACGTGATCAGGTGCTGGAAAGCACTTGTCTTTTATTCTGTTTCTGATAATGGTAAGCAAATTAAATTATTATTATGGTAGACTAAATGATCTTATTGTAGCGCTCAAGAAATTATCGATTTTTTTAAGCTCACGAAGTTACATATTATTAATTTTGAATCTCAAGAACTTACATATTAATTTTTATTCTCACTCAAATAACCGATTTTTAATATCACGAATGTACAGATTATTAATTTTTTATTTTGTTACGTGCCAATAAATTGGCACTAAACATTCCCTAGTTTTAGCTTTGATGTGCGGAAGTTTTCGCGCCTTAAAATTCAAAAGACACGGTGCGCGTATTTCCGTCATGTCAAAAGTGGGTTGGGCGAATAATTTCGCGCCGACGCGAGTTATAGTAACCCCCATCTATTATATATATAATACTAATATCCATATTAGGAAATATTAGGAAACATTAGGAAATGTTAAGACAGTGCAACAATGTCGTTGCAACATTTTATTACATATTAGTATGATGATTTCAGTTCCCACGAGTGGAAACGCTACAAAGTAGCACAAGGATAAGTGACACTGCAAAAGTCAGGTCACAGACGGTCGACGGATGTCACGTACCGTGATTACGCAGAATAAGCCTGCAACAATGTAATTTATGAATAGCTCTTAAGATAGCAACTAAGTATTACAAAGTGTAAGCGGACATTACGTCCGCAGGTTCCCACAGTATTGTGAGGGGGAGAAAGTTATATAAGGACCAGGAGCTCCACTCCTAGTCAGTTCATCAGACGTTCAGCTTTTACCTTGCAGTTCACTGGTAACTCACTGTACAATTAATTAAAGTATTTCGACTTAGATGTATTATTCAAGTTTGTAAAATTCAATAATTAAATTCTGTATTAAACCAAATAAATGTGTTAAAGTTCAAAGAAGTCTTTTTAAAAAGGACCGCTCGAAGCCACGAACTCTAACTGGCGCAGTCGTAACGGATGTCAAAAGGGCACTAGCGAATCCAACTTCGAGGAACTGGTGATCCGGGAATTTCAATTCCGATTTTGGCAAAACAAAAACTGGATAAGAAACACGCATCGTTCAAATCCAGCCGTTGAAGGAGAAACAAGCATAGTTCAAATTCAACAAAAGAAAAATTGGAGGCGATACAAGAATAGATCAAATCCAAGAAGCAAAAAAGAAAAAACAGAAACAAAGAAAACAAATCAATGAAAGCAACCAAGCAACTAGTGTAAGTTCATTTTCCTAAACCAATTGAAATTTATTTTATTATTAACAAAGACAATTGATATTTGCTAGTTTATGAGTTATGATTTATTTATGTATATGTTAACTATTGTTACAAATATTTTATGCCATTTTTTGAAAATAATCGACTTAGCAAATTGCTAGAGATTATCTTCAAGCCTTTATTGAAATTTTATTATTATTTTACTTGTATATATGAAAAATTTATGAAAACTTGAGACAACAAAAAATTCTGAGACTAAGAACTGAGAAAAATTATTCTGAAACAAAAACTAGAGACAATTATTAAAAAAGTCGCAAAGCGCAAGAGACTAGAACACGTTTTAATTAACGTAAGAAAAATTCTTAGAAACAAAACCAAACCTCTTAATATTACGGAATTAAATCTTAACTGGCGCGAGAAATTTAAAAAAAAAAAAACCTCTAACTCGACAACATTAACTGACACAAAAATTTTTAGAATTTTTGAATCAAAACTTAACTAACGCGAGAAATTTTTAGAATTTCTAATTCAATCTTAACTGGTGCAACAAATCTTAGAATTTCCAATTCTAACATCCCAACTAAGACAAGAAATAAAAACTTCCAATCCCTCAATAAAAGAATTAACTGACGCACAAAATAATTCAAATACATCAAGAATAAAAACGCGAAAGCAAAACGAGCAATTAAAAATCAAAACCTTATAACACCACGATTCAAACTCAAATACCATCCATACATAGAAAAATCGCATTCTATTAATTAAAACCCACATCTTAATACGAGAATTAACAAGGCGCGAATTCAAATTGAACGTAATATCTCATCATACTTCATCAAAGTGAATAGAAACTAACCTAGAATAAACACGCATAAAAATCTAATAATAAATCACATCAAAAGATATTTAAATACATCGCGAAACCTTTTCATCATTGTAAAATTAAAAACAGCATAAAAATTACGATCAGAAACTTATTTAAGTATCAATCTAAAAACTACTCAGAACGAACAAATTATTACGGTACTAAAAACTTAAATTACAACCTTATTCAAACGTGAAAATATTTCAGTAAATCTCACAAATTGTATCATATAAAAACACTGAGAGTAATAATTTACACCCACGCAAAAATTAAATATAACTTATAATAGAGACGCAAATGCAACTAAGTGACTAAGAACATCCTGTAGCAGATAACATTGTAAGCATTGTAGACACTTTACAATCGCATAAACCAACGAGAGAATTAATACGCACCTAAATAAAATCGACATAATTAAAACATTAGAGAAGTAATAACTGATTCAAGTAACGCAAAACATTCACACCCGATAAATTACCACAAAACTAACCCAGCCTATTGAAACTTCGGATATTAAAATTAAAAATCGGCAAATCAAAAGTAAACTCAACCAAACTAATACCAAGCGTAAAACTCATCAAATAACACCCAAAACTACAAAATAAAACCAAATTTCTTTTAAAAAAAAAAAAAAAAAATTTTTTAATTTTTTAAAATTACCCAAATATTACCCCAGCCAAGATGACTAATGAAATGAAGCTGTATCTCGAAATGATACCGCCATTCAATGGAAATGATACCTGCTTACTCAGTAATTATATTTCGGCTTCCGAAATATTTTTAAAGACCTTTTATAAGCCAGGCGATAACGACAGAAACACTCTTCTTATCCGCCTCATAACCAGTAAACTAACCGGAAGGGCACTAACGTTAATAGCCAGTCGAGAGGACGTGGACGAATGGGAAAGTTTTAAACGGATATTAATCGCATATTTCGGCGATCAACGGAACTTAAAATGTTTAATAAGAGACTTAACCGGACTGAGAATGGAACACAACCAGTCACCCTATCAATTTGGAATGAGATGCCAAGATGTAAGAAGCCTAATCTTGACAAAACTAATCGAAGAAATCGACCCAAACGTAAGACTAATAAAAACTAAAATGTACGACGAGATGGCATTAGATACCTATCTAAATGCAATACCCGAGAGACTTTCAGATAAAATTAGATTTCAACACCCCCAAAACTTAGAACAAGCAATGAATATGATAATCGAAGAAGAAAACGTAATGTACTATAGAAACCGACTATATAACCCCAACGCGAATAAAAGCTATACGCCAATGAAAACTATTCAACCCGCAAGACAAATAAATCCACAACCAAAATTTAACTCATTCAATGCACAAACAAACCAAACGCGAACAAATAATCCACAATTTAATAACTCAAACTTTAACAACCAATACAAACAATTTACAAAACCAACATTTTACTCGAACTTTACAAAACCCGCATATCAACCAACATTTAACTCGAACTTTTCAAAACCAGCATTTCAACCGAGATTTAACCAAAATATAAATCAACAAAGACCAGCATTCAACGCGAATCCTAACAGACCTACACCAATGGATACCTCATCTGGTAACACCAGACCCAACACAAAAATAACGCACATAAGACCAAACCCTAATCAAAAACGCACTTTCACTTCAGAAGAGCTATTTCATCAGGAAGTAGAAGAGTATGAAGACGAACAGCATAACAATCAACCGTGTACGAATAACGAACAAAATCAATCAAACCATTATGAACGCGAAGAAATAAAAGAAAATTACGAGGAAGACGACGAAGAGAACACATGTTCAAATTTTCACATGGACCATTTTATAAACGACCTAACGTAATAAATCTAAATAATATGAATCACCTTGTATTACCCTATATCGAAATACCCCACGCTGAATTTAAATTACTAATCGATACCGGATCTTCTAAAACATTAATAAGCCCGCGAACAGTAGAGAAACACTATCTAAACTATGTAGAAAGAGAACCCTTTAAAATTAAAACCGCCCATCAAACAACCATACACCAATTCGTAGCAAACATACCTTTACCAAAAACCTTTAACGTAAAGATGAAACACAAATTCTGCATATTTGAATTTAGTGACAAGTATGACGGACTATTAGGAATGGACCTTCTAAGAAAACTAGGAGCCAACATAGATATCAAAAACCGATTATTAAGAACCAAGTATGGACGAATCCCCATTAAATTTCAAAATACCCAAATAGACGAAAAATATACATTAGAACCCCGAACGGAAAAAAAATAAGAATCCCCGTAGATTCAAATAAAAACTTAGGAATAATAAACCACATAACTTTTCAACAAGGAGTAGAAACCCCAACCGCATTAGTAAAAATCAAAAATAATTACGCCACAACAACAATAATAAACTCGAACGATTACCCCGTAGAAATATCTTTAACAAACCCGATAAACGTAGAAGAATTAAACTTTGACGAAATGGAAATAGATGAATCCCCAAACGAAAATTATAACCCCGTAGAAAATGAGGAAATGTTAAAACAAAATTTAAATAACATCCGATTTAACCGCGACATAAATCACGAAGAACAAAAAGCAATACAAAAATTATGTTATGAATACCGCGATATATTCCATTGCGAAGGAATACCCCTAACGTTTACAAACACAGTTAAACACAACATTGAGCTAACGGATAACAAACCCCTATTCACCAAAGCATACAGATTACCCCAGGCAAGTCAGGAAGAAGCTGACAGACAAGTAACCGATCTATTAGATCAAGATATAATACAACACTCCAATTCACCATGGAGCAGCCCCGTACTAATAGTACCAAAGAAACTAGACGCATCAGGAAAACGGAAATACCGAATGGTAATAGATTACCGCAAATTAAATGAAAAAACGGTAGACGACAAATACCCGTTACCGAATATAACAGAAATATTAGACAAGTTAGGCAAATGCCAATATTTTTCGACGCTAGACTTAGCATCAGGATACCATCAAGTAGAAATGGAAGAAGGAGATACACAGAAAACAGCCTTTAGCACACCTAGAGGACACTACGAGTATAAACGGATGCCATTTGGACTGAAGAACGCACCCGCAACTTTTCAACGAGTAATGGATAACATACTACGAGGGATACACAACGAAAAATGCCTTGTGTACCTAGATGATATAATAGTGTATTCAACATCATTAGTGGAGCACATTAAAAGATTACGAGAAGTGTTCGAAAGATTAGGAACCGCAAAATTTAAAGTACAACTAGATAAGAGCGAATTTCTACAAAAAGAAGTAGCCTTTTTAGGACACGTAATAACACCCCAAGGAGTGATGCCGAACCCCGACAAAACAAACGCTGTATTAAATTACCCCATACCCAAAACGAATAAAGAGATAAAAGGATTTTTAGGCCTTAGCGGATATTACCGAAAATTTATAAAAGGTTATGCTCAAATAACAAAGCCCCTAACCAATTGTTTAAAGAAAGGAATCAAAATTGTACATACCCCAGAATTCATAAAAGCAGTAGATAAAATTAAAAGCATTTTAACAAATCACCCCGTATTAGAATACCCAGACTTTTCGAAACCATTTATTTTAACAACGGACGCATCAAATGTAGCCTTAGGCGCAGTATTAAGCCAAGGAACAGTAGGTAACGATAAACCCATCAGTTACGCATCAAGAACCCTCAACGAAACAGAGCAACGATACAGTACGATAGAGAAAGAATTGTTAGCCATAATTTGGGCAACAAAGTATTTCAGACCGTACCTATACGGACGGAAATTCTATATATATACCGATCATAGACCATTAGTTTGGCTATGCAAGCTCAAAGAACCTAACTCGAAATTACAAAGATGGAGAATCAGACTAGAAGAATATGATTATGAGATCATATACAAAAAGGGAATTTATAACAATAATGCAGACGCCTTAAGTAGAATCCAACTTAACGCACTTGAGACAGAATCATTAGCAGGAAACGTAGACGAAACCGAAGTCAGAGAAGACCCAGAAGAAATGGAAACTATACATTCAACACAAAATGACGAACCGGAAACCGCAATAAAAATTTTAAACGAAGCTATTGACATGAAACCCAATCAATTTATAATCACAGAAGTTTTAAACAACCCCAACCCTGTTAAATACACGAAAGTGGACAATAAGATAATTTACCAAGTTCAAATAACTAAAGACGACAATGAATCACAGATAATTAAAATATTAAAGGAATACACCCCCGAGAAAAAACGATTTTACTTTTATTTTAACACGGACAACTTATACAAACGATTTTCAGAAATATATGTAAAACTATTTAACAATTCTGGCCCCGAACTTATAAGATGCACTAGAAAATTAATAACATTAGACGACCCAGACGAAATAAATGACGTAATAAGAAACCAACACGAAGGAAAGACCAACCATCGAGGAATAAACGAGACCCTAAAACAAATTATGAGACGTTACTATTTCAAGGACATGAAAGAACTAACGACCGACTGTATCAATCAATGCGAATTATGTGATAAAGCCAAATATGACAGAAAACCCCCAAAGATACCCTTAATGTTAACTAAAACACCAGACAAACCTTTCCAGAAATTACATGCAGATACTCTAGTAGTAGAAGCACAAAGTTACCTAACAATCGTGGACGCATTTACGAAAATAGGACAAGCAATACCAATTACTTCAAAAAATAGTATAGACGTAACCCAAAGATTTCTACACTATTTTACATTTTACGGAACACCCGAAGCAATAACATTAGATAACGGAAGCGAATTTAAAAACGAAACAATTCAAAACACTTTAGAATTACACAAAATAAAAATACACTTTATAACGGAAAACCACCCTGAATCAAACGGACTAATTGAGAGACTACATTCAACCCTATTAGAACAGATCAGACTATTAAGAATAAATTACAAGAAGGAACACATAACTAACTTAATGTCATACGCATTAATCGCGTATAATAACACGATTCATTCAACTACAAATTTTACACCTTTAGAACTAACCTTAGGACATTCAGATTCACGCAACCCCTACGATATACATTATAACAAAGAAATCTATCAGCAATACGCTAAAGACCACAAGGAGAAACTAAAAATAACCTATGACAAAGTAAAGGACAAATTAGATAATGATAAAGAGCGAATTACCGCGACCCGCAATAAAAACTCAGATATAAACAAATTTTCCATAGGACAAACCGTATACGAGAAAAATTACCAAAGTAAAAGACACAAAACGGCACCGAGAAATTTAGGACCATTTAAAATCAAACGAATATCAGACAAAAACGTAGCCGCGATAGACGACGGCAAGATAACAAAATATGTTCACCTCAAAAATTTAAGACACCCTGTACTTTCAGATGGACAATCGTCACCCTTACCGTCAACCTCCACCCAGGTAGAACGGACACAGAAATTATAATTGAAGACATAATGAACAACCCCGGTATACTACCAATTAAATTAGGCAGTATGCAAAACACTATACGATACAACAATTAATAGAAAATCAAAACGACATTAAAACCATAATCAGTAATCAAATATCGTTAACACAATCAACGATCATCAAATTTAATGAAACCCTTAGAAAATTAGTTAGAAATCAAGATAGTATAGCCAATCGAATAGAAACCTTAGAAAATAACATGCGAACTACTATGTTAGGCATGCGAGATTTAATCAGATTCAATACGATATATAACCAAATAATATCAACCCTAACTTTAATTCAACAAATCCTAGCAACATTAGAAAACGCAGTAACCTTTGCAAAATTAAATACCCTACATTCAAGTATAATAGAACCGATAGATTTATTAACAGAATTATTGAGAATAAAATCTTTTATAACTAACAGTAAATTACCTTTCGAAGTATTAGAATCAAACATTTTAATATTTGAAAAAATAGCCATAGTCAAAGGCTATGTAAAAAACAACGATATAACATTTTTAATAGAAATACCAATAGTAGAGATTAACAGTTACAATTATTACCACTTATTTGCTTTTCCAATGAAAATGACTAGCACATACCAAGTTATTATTCCAAAAACCAAATTCCTATCCTTAAATGAACAAAGATATGGTTATACCAACGACAAATGTAATGAAGTCACACCCAATCAATACTTATGCCAATCATTAACAACCACAACAATTCAAGAAGACAGCCTTTGCGAAGTACAACTACTAAAATTTACCAATCACTATGAAAATTGTGAAGCCAAACCTGTATCAATCAACAACATGAAAATTCAGAAAGTAACGGAAAATAAATGGATAGCCATTTTTCCCACCGAAGTAATCGCAACAATGTATTGCAACCAAGATGAAAGTAATTTAGCATTAACCGGAAGTAAAGTAATCACCCTTAAGGAAAATTGTTATTTAAAAGTAAAAAACGAAATAATTAGAGTTTACCAAGATCCAGTACAATGCAAGAAATTAGCAAATCTACCCGATCTGCAAATCAAGATTAACCAAGAAGAAGATGAAGCAACCCTTCAAAAACCAATGCAATTAGAACACCTGGAATTAGACAACTTAAACGCCATGAAACTCATGGAAGATTACAAAGAAAAACTAAACGAGATCAAGACGCCCAAAGTGCACTATGATAACATTAGTGTATGGACAATTATATTGATTTTATTGACTATTTTATTGACCATTTATGTAACGTACAAAATATGTATTAGATTTAAGAATAATAAAGAAAACAGTTTTAGATTTAAGAAACCCAAACAAACAAATGTACCACTAGAAAATATGAATTTTAAATGAGATTAAACGAAAATGAATTTAATTAAAAATCAAGAATAGGTAAAAACCCTTAATTTTTAATGTACGTTGGGAGGAGTTATAGTAACCCCCATCTATTATATATATAATACTAATATCCATATTAGGAAATATTAGGAAATGTTAAGACAGTGCAACAATGTCGTTGCAACATTTTATTACATATTATTATGATGATTTCAGTTCCCACGAGTGGAAACGCTACAAAGTAGCACAAGGATAAGTGACACTGCAAAAGTCAGGTCACAGACGGTCGACGGATGTCACGTACCGTGATTACGCAGAATAAGCCTGCAACAATGTAATTTATGAATAGCTCTTAAGATAGCAACTAAGTATTACAAAGTGTAAGCGCACATTACGTCCGCAGGTTCCCACAGTATTGTGAGGGGGAGAAAGTTATATAAGGACCAGGAGCTCCACTCCTAGTCAGTTGATCAGACGTTCAGCTTTTACCTTGCAGTTCACTGGTAACTCACTGTACAATTAATTAAAGTATTTCGACTTAGATGTATTATTCATGTTTGTAAAATTCAATAATTAAATTCTGTATTAAACCAAATAAATGTGTTAAAGTTCAAAGAAGTCTTTTTAAAAAGGACCGCTCGAAGCCACGAACTCTAACTCGCGTGAAAGGACAGAAAAGTGGGGTTTTTCCGATGGGCTCTGTAACGTTGCTTTTTTCCTTGGACCTTCGTGAAGAGCGGTTTGGTCAGGTATCGTATCGTGCCTTATCTTTATTTGTGTAGATATCCTTGCCTGATTATCTTTGTTTGTCGCCCTTATACCTGTTCCTGTCTTTCCCTACATAGGTAGAGGTAATTTGTAGCCGTTGGCTGAACCGCATTCCACGCCGAAGCACCATCTTTAAACACTCCGGAGTGGAGCCCTGAGATCGAGTCGAAGCTATTTGGATGGACGTAGGCGTACCCTCCGTTAATTGCCTTAAAAGGGGCCATCAGTAGCCCTGATGGACTTCAACAGAAGCCAACTTTAACTCAGGGACATATTCATGTGAGTATTTCGCTGTTATAAACTATTGTTTTAAATTTATATTTTCCGATAATTGCGTATTAAATTTGTGCATTGGTGACGTCATTGTCTGATGGCCGCGCTAAAGCCGGTGTAAGCTAGGAGCTACCACCTGCCGTGGCGTCGCTTTTTTCGCGCTTGCGCGATTGCTATTATAAACCTTTAAATTGTGCAATTATGACTTTAAACTGTAAGAATTTCATTAATTCATGATTGATGAGGTTACGAATTGACAGTTCAGATATCATGTCTAAATCTCCGAGTTTACCGATAAATAATCTTGCTTGAATATAAATTGATGAGGAGTCGAAAATGATGTACTTTGGTTAGCCCGTCATATGGATTGATTTTTCTTTCGATTTACTTCAATAAATTGTACAACTACTTGATGTTAATGGTTCCCTGTAATGGTCCAATATAATACGCAGTTATGCATTTAATTCGTAATTAGTCCAGAAGAAGAAAATTAATCTTACGCTTTGTAAGCGTAGATATGGAAAGTCCGATGACGTCACTTGTTTGTCGAAGAATTGCAGGCTAATACATGTGATTTCGACAAGGTATTTGTTTCAATGAGGTTCAAAGTACCAGTTGCCAAGGTACGCGTTTTTCTAACAACTTGACCTGACGACAGCTGTTCGTATAACTTGATAGCAAGGCGAATAATTGAAATAACATTGTAGCATTTAACGACTTTTGTTTTACAAAGTAATTATGACAACTAATTTTATTTATCTTTGAATATTTAACACATATTTGTAAACCAAGGTAACAGATTTGTGTATTTTTGGTAATTAATTTAAAAAGCTTCACAGTAATGTCTAATACATTATTAATATTTTGATTCATAGTAAAGACGATCATAATTTTCATATTTAAATATCTGCGTCTAAAAGATTAGACCACATTATTGATGTATATTTTGTATATGGTATTAATAGCTACATCTTTTTATGGTATAAGGTAGCAAGAGTGCATCTCTTGTGTCCTTTGTTATTATATTAACACTATTTTTTTACAGCTCCTGCTTTAGCAGTAAAAACGATTTTTTCCTCTAAGGATTCCAAGTTCTCCCTTAAGGCAAACCTGTGTTTAAAAAATTCTAGGACTTGATGGCGCCTCCTTTGTACCCCTATTTAGTATTTAAGAGTCAGTCAAGTAGATAATATTTTTGTTGGAAAACCCACGACCACTCCTCATAAGCTCTACCCGAGGAATAGACCCCTAGCTTAGTCGAAAGACTGTCGATTTCCTTTCATTACAAGGAGATCGAAATAACTGGCTATTGTAAAATTAATTTGAGTTAGTTTTACGGTAAGTCAAGTGTGAAGTCTGCAGTAGATTGTTTCAACTTTATGAAACACATTTTACATAGACTGTTTTTCTTAATTTACCATAAAAAGGAATTCTAATAGTCAGGTATCTATACCGATTTCATTAAGGCATTTGATGGTATTACTCATGATATTCTTGTCCTAAATCTAAAGGAAATAGGCTTTGGGAGATCATTGCTGGAGTTCTTCTTTTTACGTTAGTCTTCAATATGTTGTATATAATAATTTTGTTTCTAATCTTTTTGCAGCAACCTTAAGAGTTTTGTAAGCCTCCAACTTGTAGCATTAATTTTTACTGTATAATATAATAATATAAATATAAAATAGATTTAAATTTACACGGGAGCGTCAAATGCTTCTCAAATTTTAAAGTTAACACTTACCCTGTGGTTATTCTTAGCCCAGCGTGTCTTTCATCTAAGGGTGGTGTCCAGACGTTCTCTTGTTTGGTTGGCGGTAGCTTTTTTATCGGCGAAGGTCGGTATTTCGTATAATGTAAAGAAAAAAGGAACGAAAAAGAAGGGGCCACTTCACCGATTGTCGGAACTTTACCAAAACACATCTACACTCGAGGAAGACCAGTAATAAGGTCTGTTTGTTTCGATGCATCGGCTCTCAAGAGTCATCGTCCTCCCTCCAAGATAGGTTAATATTCTAAAGCAAATTGGTGGACACAGCTGCACGTTAAACAAAATTGGTGTTCCGTTAATAAATTGCAACTGAATGTTTCTGAATATAAAGTAGTTATCTAAACTAAAAAGATTCAACCAATTAATTGATAGGTACCGAAGACACCTCATCTTTCAGATGGTTTTGATTTACAGGTACAAGGGTTTGTGTGTAGTAGTTATTTAGATTACAATGACAAATCTCGAAAATGTTATTTGCATAATTTCTGGTATGTTTTAGAATAGTCTAGAGGTTTTGAATTGCTGTCGTGGATATTGGTGTTCAGTTCTGATTTAAGTTTCGATTACAATATGTTCTAATTTAAAGCTTTGAATGACGTGATATAAATTACTGTCAATACAAATTACTCTATGTGATATGAATTCCTGTAGTAATTATATACCTACATTAATAAGTAGTGATTAGATAGTTAATTGTAGCTAGTAATTGTACTGTTAGCGATTAGCTGAAAATAATTTGAGAGTGCTCTTAGTTAATCACAAGTTGTTGAAAAAGCTTGTATAATCAGTTTGAAAATAAAGAACTGTTGTTTGTGCAAATAGAGTTTTCGTTACATTATAATAGACTTGTGCAAGTTGGATTTTACCTGTGATGTTTATTTCCAAAGTGGGGTTTAAATATCTGAACACATATTACGATATACAGTTTTACTATTTAGAAAATTATTAGCAGTGGGTTTGGGCTAAAAAATACTTTATGACAAGAACTGGAACTCTTTACACGAGCAAATTTGCATCCAATATTTAATATAAAATTGTCAAAGGTCTCAAAACATTCAATATTGTACAAATAAACAAAGTGGTAGTTTTTATTATAAACTATTTGCTAATAGTATTATCTATATCGTGCATTTTACTGAAAACTATCCAACAAAAATAATCGGTACTCAATCACATACATAGAGTTATTCCTAGCAAATGTGGTGAAAGTGGAGGTTGGTGGAGATAAGGAGCTCATCAAAGCTTCAGAGATGGTAGAAAATATTAAGTCACTGTGTATTTATGGACTGCCCACCCTGCATGTCTGGAGCATAACATATGGAAATAATACAAGAGACGCTTAACTTAAACATTCCAAATATATGAACACGTTTTACCTTAATATCAATTTATTGCAGCAAAGATATACGTGAGGTGACCATGTACACAAGTAGAAAAGGTTGAGATAGTTGCAACTATACCGAAGAAAAGCAAACTGGTTATACTATTTAATATCGAAAGTATTTGTGTGGTAAAATCGTAAAACCTATGGAAATATTTTGGCACTTTTTAGTGAATATAGCACACATAAAAGAAGTGGCAACGCAGTGTGATCAAATAAAAATAAATGATAAATCAGCACGAAAAATTTTTGTTTGAAGTTGATTTTTGTGATTAAATATTATCATACTGTCCACCCCAAACATAAAACTTTGATATGGTATAAAAGACTGCTGTAGAAAGGAACTGGAAAAAGTGATTACGATTTTAGAGTAGAAATAATTAGAAAATTTTTTAGTCAATCACCACCTTAAACTTCAAAACTAAAATTAAAATTAGATCATCCACTTGATCGTTACCCAAAAGATGCAACAAACGAAACAGAGAACAAAAAGGAAAAGATTTTGGAAATTTTGTCCTTAGTGCCCTGGCCGTTCTTCACTCAGCTTTATTCCAGGTTTTCACTTTATCATGATTAATTAAATGATGTCAAAATTTTCATGTATTGTTTTATTTTTAAATTTGTTTTTTTAGTAACTACTTTTCAGCATAAATACTTTATTGACTTATAAGATATGTATTATTGTGATTTTTATAGTAGGCGAAATATAACATTATATGCAATACCTTTGTGTTGTTTACTTTCAGATGAACGTTCCTAATGTGGCCGTGTTTAGTTCCTCAATTTGTCAAACTTAATGAGGTTATTAAGTAGTAGGCATATGCACATATATCTATCTATGCTCATATGCACACAAATATGCTTACTTGTCCGTGCATTGGTACAATATGCACATGCAAGCTTAAATATGTTTACTGTATATGAGGGGGTTCAGATACAAAAGTCACATTCTCCACATTTTATGAAAAATGAGTTATTAGTGCCATCTTGTTGTAGTGCCCCTGCATAAACCCACCCAATTAATTAGAAATGTTAAAATAGGAAACTAGTAAAATTAGATAGCCTCATTTGTAGAAATAGTAGTTAAACTTAAGTTCATTCAACCTATGTGCTATTTCCAATAGAGGAAATAGCATATTACAACATAAGGCCAGCAAAATGGCTATTAATTTCGAAATAGACAGGCACAGCAGAGTAACAGTAGGGTCAAAGCCCAAGCAGAACCCATTAGGTAGCTGCTGGTTACCAATCGTAAATATGCTAAGTGAACAATTTAAAATAAGGACAGAGTCACTGCGAGGAAGCAAAAGAAAAAAACAGTGGCAGTTCCACGCCAGATTTCAAAGGGTGAGGCCACTATGTGGAAAGTAATGATTTGACCGATGGGTAATTTAGTATTAGTGATAGTTTCAGTGACCGAGTTTTTTTATTAAGGGTAAGTTTTATCATTTTATACCTGATGTAATTTGTACCAGTACTAATCATAAGTAATAGAGAATGTGCCCACTGGATAACCGTTTTCGTAAGTTGTATATCTAGTGCCTAAATTTCCAAAGATGTAAATATAATAAATAAATTTTATATTTAGTAGTCAAATATATCCAATAATATGATCAGAGTTTAATTAAGTAACAACCTAGGACCCCCAGTACATACAAGAAAAAGGATAGCACCTCCCACCTTTCCAACCAGAGATACGGACAGCTACATCTCCCCTAAATAAAAATCATACCAAAGACAAACAAAAGAAACCGCTCGAGCAACCCTCAGGTAAGACAGTGCTACGTACCTAGACGTAGCCGGAAAAAGTAAATACTAGGCTAACTATCAAACGCGGAGAGTGGGGATATTCACCTACATACCAAGAAAACAAAACAATACCCGTTGCCCACGATTATCTATTAACAAATAAAAATAACTAAAGGATTCTGTACAAACAAGCAAAACCAATAAATTAAGTGTTACTATTTCAAAGCAAACAATTAGGTGACATAAACAATTTACTACTTTAGATACGAAGTGCGCATCTCATATTTTACAGAAAATAAAATTAATCAATAGTAAATAATCATGTGAGAGCTTTTGTCAAGTGTTTTAAAAATTGCAGCGAATACTTTGTAAAATAAACTAATCCGTAGGAAAGAATTAACGTGTGAGAGCTTTTGTCAAACATACTTTTTAAATTGTACATAATACCGTTTGTAAAATAAACCAATCAGTAGAAAAGAATAAGCGTGTGTCTGTCAAACATTTTTAACAATGGTACATCACACCTGTAGAGCGATAATATCGATTCGCAGTAACAAACAATAGTTCTACAGTGTCACGTTCCTTATCACGTAACTAAACCAAACACTGATACGGAATATGCCCTTGATATACACAAAAGTAAACAAGTTGTATACCTGTATGTGGCTGGATACTTAGCTTACAATCCGTCGGGGGGGTGAGTCAGCACAGCAACACCACGGTAGTCAAGATCCATTCGCCCTGCCATCGTAACTGCAACAGCGGTCTACAGACAAAAGCAGTTGGTCAACGTCAACAAACAGTTGGGCCTACATAAAGAAAGAACCCATTTGGCCTCCAGCTAAGAGCATTACACGCAAGATACCTCCTACTTGTGGAACAAAAAAACGTGCATTGTTTCTGAAGTACTGTGACGAATAATGTAGAAAATATTTCAACGCACAAGCTGCAGAATCAAATTCAAAATGGGTTTAAATAACACGAGTTCGAACTGCAATCCTCGTATTATCGAAAGCACGATTAGCAAACTGGAAAACACGCTATCAAATAATAGTAGGATCTATTATTTTGCAAGTCTTTAATGGGAATCACAAAAGAAAGCAATTATACGTTATCGGAATGTTTAACAATTTAACAGATACCTAAAACAAGGTATTGGCTATTTAATTTATCGAATAAATTTTCGTTTTAAAATAAAGTGGATTTTAGTTAAAATTATGTTAAGCAGGCTTATACTGAACAGGTACACTATATAGGGTATTGTTGGAGAATTTAAGAATAGAAAGGGAATTTATGTAAATGAAATAACCAAATACCGGAAGAAAAACGGACTAGAACACACCTACCACAAGAGTGGATGGATGAAATACAATCGGACTAGTAACCGACAGCAAAGAAGACCAGCAACAGGAAAAAGGAGAGGAATGTGAAACGAAAGAACGAGAAAAAAAAGAAAAAACCAAAAAGAATAACACCAAGCACCAAGTACAAACCCAAAAAAAACAAAGAATCGTACAAAAGAAAATGAAACATAATCTCAGCGTAGTTATGTATGAGTAGGTGTGTGCGTGCGTGTTTGTGTGTATATGTGTGTGTGTAAGAAGTGTTGTGTGTGTAGGAGTTGTGCGTGTATAAAGTGTGGGTGTGTAAGAAGTGTGTGTGTGTGTGTATCTGTTGTGCGTGTATAAAGTGTGAGTGTGTGTATGTATTATGTTTGACCGCTGTAGTCGCCTCCTACAACAGGCAGGTCGTACCATGAGGCTATTCTATTCCCAGACCCACACGGGTGCAAGGAGTACAAGGAGGAAACGAAAGAAAGGAGAACCAAGTAGAACTGTGTGTTTATGAAGTGTGTGGGTGTATGTGTGTGTGTATGAAGTGTGTGGGTATGTATTGGACGTTGGACGTGTATAAAGTGTGCGTGTGTGTATGTGTTGGACCGCTGTAGTCGCCTCTTACGACAGGATGGTCGTACCGTGGGCCTATTCTATTCCCGGATCCACACGGGGTAAGAAAAAGCAAGAAAACGAAAAAAAAACCCTAGCAAAACAAGGAAGTGAAACGAAATCGTATTATCTAAAAATCAAGTCCGAAGGAGAGCAAAGTCGGCATAAGAATCTGGGGTGCGGGGACTAGATTTTGGGCTTAAGATGTTTGCGCCGCCAGTAAGAAAATCAAACAAGATCAAGTACATTAGGACTTCGTCGACCAACATCTTCAGGTTCTGCATCAGTATAGACAAATTTCTGCCTCTTATGGGCAAACAAGCAAAAGCAATCAATTAAGCGTTACTATTTCAAAGCAAACAATTAGGTAATACGAACAATTTAGTGCTTTATATACGAATTGCGCAATTCGTATTTTACACATAATAAAATTAATCAGTAGTAAATAAACCCGTGAAAGCTTTTGTCAAGCGTTGATAAAATTTGTTACATGCCAAAATTGGCAATATACATTGTTAAATATGTAAATAAATTCCCGCAAATATTTTTAAATAAACTTGTAAATTTCCGTCGTCCCCGAGTCGCGCCTGCGCGGGCTGGAATGACGCAAGTGCGCGCGGTGTGATGAGACGTGATTAGACTACGAGACCTGAAGCCGAGAACATCTACCCGTGTCGTGTGTCTGTCTTTTCCCTTTTCAGGTAGTAGGTTCCTTATCTCTTACCTTCTGTCGTTCCTTATACCTGGTTTCTCCTATCGTTCCGCTACAGAGGAAAAAAAGGATGGACGAATAAGATCTGACTCAACAATGGCGTAGCCGACCCACCCAAAAACAACAAGGATCCCGAGATGTTAAGAACCACACGTGAATACCCGTTTTATTTGGTTTGTGCTTAAACTGTAACCGTTGTATCACTTTTAAAGGTGTTTGGTATTTCATACAAATGGCATGTAATTTGCCTCGTAATTGTACGTTATATTAACGATTGCGCAATAACATGAAAAGCGGGAAATCGTAACAAATTGCACCTAATACTTTTGTAAAATAGACTAATCAGTAGGAAAGAATTAACGTGTGAGAGCTTTTGCTAAACATTCTTTTTAAATTGTACATAATACCGTTTGTAAAATAAACCAATCAGTAGAAAAGAATAAGCCTGTGTCTGTCAAACATTTTTAATAATGATACTTCACACCTGTAGAACGATAATATCAATTCGCAGCAACAAACAATAGTTCTACAGTGTCACGTTTCTTATCACGTAACTACACCAAACGCCGATACGGAATATGCCCTTGATATACACAAAAGAAAACAAGTTGTATACCTGTATGTGCCTGGATATTTAGCTTGCAACCGTCAGGGGTGAGTCAGCACAGCAACGCCACGGTAGTCAAGATCCATTCGCCCTGCCATCGTAACTGCAACAGCGGTCTACAGACAAAAGCAGTTAGTATGCGTAAACAAACAGTTGGGCCTACATAAAGAAAGAACGCATTTGGCCTCCAGCTAAAAGCAATACACGCAAGATACCTCCTACTTGTGGAACAAATAAACGTGCAATGCTTCTGAAGTACTGTGACGAATAATGTAGAAAATATTTCAACGCACAAGCTGAAGAATCGAACTGCAATCCTCGCGTTATTGAAAACACGATTAGCAAACTGGAAAACACGCTATCAAATAATAGTAGGATCTATTATTTCGACAAATCTTTAAATGGGAAACACAAGAGAAAGCAATTATACTTTATCGGAATGTTTTACACATTAACAGATACCTAAAACAAGGTATTGACTATTTAATTTATCGAATAAATTTTCGTTTTAAAAGCAAAGTGGATTTGAGTTTAAAATTATGTTAAGCAGGCTTATACTGAACAGGTACACTATATAGGGTATTGTTGGAGAATTTAAGAATAGAAAGGGAATTTATGTAAATGAAATAACTAAATGCTGGATACGGTTTTACCGCCAAAAATAAACGTAACAATAGTGTAAACCAACAAAGAAATAAAACAAAAGAAAACCGCTCGACCAACCCTCAAATAAGATTACGATCCCTCCAACATAAAAACCAAAAGAAAACCGTTCAACACAACCACTTTCTCATCCCTCGATCTCTACAGTAAACATTCTCCCGATCGCTATATTGAAACAGAAACTAACCCATTTCTCCGATCACTACATTGTAAAGAAATTTAAATTCTACAAGTTCATAAAATAGCATTCTGCACAAAAGTAACAGTCTCACATGCCTATAATAGATTAAATGCAAGTTAGTTACAAAACCCGCATTCTCCACAAGATGGTTAGTTTGGGTTAGAGTTTTTGTGTTAAAAACTTTAACTGCATTGTTTATAATAGACACATTTTATTTCTGTTGATTCGTTTTTATTAAAATATTGTGAGTAATTAATAATTATTTATCGTTACAATCAATTAAAATAATTTCTACGGCTTTAATAACAGTGAATGGCAACTGATACTCCAAGTTTCTTAACTGAAGAACTTTAATACCGCTCAAAATATGGAAGAGCATGTCCATCCACGTGCAGAAGGTTCTAGTTCAAGAAAGCTTAAACGAAGTCCTAAAAAGTGGAAATGTAACATTGCTAATATAAATAGGTACAATTTGTTATTGCTTACTTATCATTATATTATTAAACAGGAATTCCGCAAAAATACTCACTGACCCACCAAAATGCAATCACAAAGACGGTGCACTGAAATGTAAAACTCTAAAGTGAATGAAATTCTTAAGTTTCACAAGAATTTTTCTTGCTTACAATGTAAAATTGATTAAGATAAATTTTTGCTATTGAAACAAAACATAAGAAAAGGTGCCAACAAAAAAATGATATTTACAATACACCAGATTGTTGTTACAAATATTTTGTACATGGTGCTCAATGCGAAGAATACTTGTCTGTTTAAACACCTTTTCAGCTATTCTGAATGTTTCAAGATTTCGTTTGAATCAGTTAGCAAAAATATACTACGAATACGGTCAATTGCCGAACAAAACCAGAGGTGGCTATAGAAAGATGGATCGTTATGAGCCAAAGAAACAGTCTATTAGGATTTTATAAACAGGCTAAAGTGTATAGAGGATCATTATTGTAGTTCTTCAACTTTATCACGAATGTATTTATCTTCGGAACTAAACATTAAGAAACTATACAGAATGTATGAAGAAAATCCAGTAACCGAAAGTTATTTTAGAAAAATCTTTAATACTGTATACAATCTTAGTTTTGGTAATCCTCGTACAGAAGTTTGTTCAACATATTTACAACTGATTAAAAAAATTAGAACAATTAAATACCAAAATTTAAAACGAACACTAAATACTCAAAAATTTATGAACAAAGTAAGAGCTAACGCCTTCTAGACAGAATAAAAAAAACCTATTGATTTTTTTGTTTGATTGTGAAAAACATCAACCTCTCCTGAAAGTTCTTGATCAGGCGACGTACTACAGTAGACTGGTCTATATCTACAATTTTGCTGTTGTCAAGGGACGTTTGAAAGGCAAACTAACCCTCCAAACAGTAACATCGTACTGTTGAACCGAAATCCAATTTGCAAAAGGATCCACTAAGATTACATCATGCATCTACGATTCTCTTCAAACTGCTGACAACACAGTTTACTAAAATAAGGTTAACGTGTGATGGTTGTGGGAACCACAATAAAAATTCTATTATGCTAACAATGGTTTGCTCGTGGCCCATGCATTCTACCCCTCGAAACATAAAAGTGGAAATCATTTTTCCAGTAACTGACCACAGGTACATTCCACCTGATAGAGTATTTGAATTAAGTGAAAAAGAAATAAAAAGGCACAAAATGATATTACTGCCAGAAGAATACCATGAAATTTTGCCACTGTAAAAAATCTGGGAAGCGAATGCCAGAATTTTGATTGGAAAGATGCTAAAGAGACTACTATAAAACTGCCTATTCAAGATTAACAATAATAAATGAATCCTTTTAAAAAGATCGCCTGGCCCAGGGTGAACCATATTACAACAATAACGCAGGTGCACCCAAAAGTATCTGCAAGGGAAGAAAATTTCTACTGTAGTTAATACCAATGGTAATAGACGAGAAAATTCTCTAAAAGTAGAAACAAAAATATTGTCTTATCAAAGCATTATGGAATAGATTAGAGAGATAACGAAGAGCTTGAAGTGGGTTTTTATAAACACGTTCTTAATGATGCTGAAAATACAGCTGAAAGAAGAAACTGAAATAATATGCGAGCCCCAAGAAGAGGCTCATCCTAGACTTTAAATATTTTGTCAATTTAAAATTGGATTTTTAGAAATATACCATATTAATTTCTAGAGTTTTATGTTTATATAATAATAATAAAATTATGTTTCTAGAGAACAATTACTAAAAAAAGTTACAAAACACGCATTCTCCAATCAAAGACGTACTTGTTTTTGGAATATTTTTAATTTATATTTTTATACACTGATCAAATCTTTTCTTTCATCAATTTTTGGTATAACATTTTGCTATGTACATTGACGTAGCCTGCCAAAAAAAAACCAAACGTAAGAAAATGACCAGGCTCAATCGGTGAGTAGGTGGGGTATTTCACATACAACAACAAAGGAAGGCCTGAAATAAAAATATCCTCACTCATTCACAATTCACAACTAAACATACACAAAAAACCTCTAATTAAAATTTTTTTTACAAAAGTACAGTAGTGCCCAAAAAAATTAACAATCAATAATTACAAGTTACACATATCAACAAAATCAAAAGAAATCGTTTTTAAAATGGCGAGCTGCCCTTTTTAGGTACCTACCCCCTACATTAATTAACAACAATAAAAAACCCAAACGCAACACTAAAAATCACAGCTCTAAATCATTGTAAATATACAATTACATATTGGATGGTCACGATAAATACAATATGAATAATAAATATCAACTCACATAACGATAATCCTTTTAAAAATACTAAGTTTAGTCATCACGTGGAACCTGATAAATATACTGTTTCGGCCAATTTCACAGGACCCATACAAGAAAATAGTGCATAAACACTCACCCGAGTGTCCACGGTGAAGGTTTAGTTACACCTTCCCTAATGACAGAGCGGAGCAGAGGAGCTCAAGATCCTGCAATGTGGGTGTCCTCCCATAACAAAAGGAGCGGCAATTCAATGGGCCGTCAGGTCCACCGGAGGAAGCACACAGTGTGTGCTCGACAATTTTTCATAAAACGGAAACGACAATTGTTCTTGGTCGTATGCAGAAAAGAATAATTATTAACTCGTTTGATAGCACTAATATACATCCATGCCGGTGTTATCAAACATACGAATGTGATTAGCAATTCGAAACAAGCTTTATCGGTAAAGTAGGATTCATTATTTCAACGAGTCTGTAGATTGAAGTAATCTAGAAAGTAATTATATGCTATTGTAATGTGTAGCAAGTTCACGGATACCTATAACAGGGTATTGACTATTTAATTTATAGAATAAGCTTTTCGTTACGAAGTAAATAGGTTTAAAATGGAAATTATTAGGATTTTGTTGGCGTACTTAAGAGTAGCAACAGAATCGATGTGAATGAATAACAAAATAAGAGGATACCGTTGTAAGGGAACGTAACAATTTTAGAATAATTGCACAGAAGTTTTATCTAATTTCCCAATATTTGGTTATGCAGTTAAATGTGACTTTTGTAAGTAGACCTCTCATATTACTTCTTACTTTTTCCACGAATTTAACAGTATTCATCCACATATATCTTTCCAAGAATATTCAATGACCGAATTTTATTGTTCTTATCTATATGATCACACCGATAATATTTATTGCATACTTTTTCTTTCATGATCATACAGTGCAGACATTGTTCTGAATTACTTTTCCATTCATTGCCTTGTTGTACTTGCCAACAGCTTTCTAAAATAATTATAGCTGATAAATTGCATAAATTAAGATATATTGCTTTGAGCAATGAGAACTCCATAAATAATAATACAAATAAGATCTTTATGGCTGTTTTGAGACTTTTGTCAATTCTATATACCAATCTATAGCGAAATATGTTTTACTAACACAGTAGATAAAATAAGTAAAATAGAGGCAATTAGAAAAAATTGTGTATCGGCTGATAAATACCATGACCAGGACATACACATCTCTGAACGTGGAAACAAGTTGTTTATGTATAGCAGATTCCTCCACCAATACCTTGGACAATTAATATCTGGCTGTTCACTTGCGTATAAAGCAGATGTTTGTCTATAATGGGTGAAAAGCATATCTGACATGAGTATTGTCATTGCATAAACAGGCGTTAATCTAAAATTAAAATGTTATGCATTTTCTTGCATTGGTTCATTACCTTAAATAGCGATGAAAAAACATTACCAAAAATTCCATCACTTTTTGTTTCACATTAACTTTTGCCTTTAATTTAAAATATTTCTTCTTGGCATTGTAAAATGTATATGATATCAAAAATCCGCTGCAATTATAGCTACTCTAGCATTAGTTGAAATCAAAGTACTTTACCTTAAAAATAAGAAACTATCCACGCAGTAAGTTGAATTACTCAATATTTGTACCAGAAATGGTTCTGATATCCTAAAACCTGTAGGCACATTATCCAGGTAATCGATTTGAAAAAATACACCATGTACACACATAACCCATAGAAAGGAAAATAATCGAACACCATGTAAAGCCCCAATTGAGTTAGGTGTTATATCAGTCTTTATAAGTGCTTTAACATTGGAATAAATTGAAAAACACTGCATAACATTTCCTATTTGATGTACAATTGCTCTGTTGGGCACAGCTTTTACATCTGGAATATATACATATAAAATAACCTATTATTCTATACATGATAAAATATAATGTGTAACAATAGTCTAAGATATTAACGAATTTCACGTGTAAATTAGTTTCCTTTTAGTAAGGAAGTGCATGGTTGCAAACTACAATATCTGATGGCAAAAATATAAAAATTAGTGGCTTCCTTAACAAGTATTACAACATTACTGCCAAATAAAACAAATTGATGGTCTCTGGAGGCTTTTATCGACTTTCAAAAAATGTTTGCTGTAATAATTAATCACACTTAACATATATGTTTATTGATTTGCAAAAGTCTTGAGAGACCCTTATTAGAGGTTGGTCGCCATTTTGAGACGCCCTATTTTCTCTTTTTGAGCGTCTCGATATTGACTGTAATTCCAAATGTTGTTAAAAAGTTGACTGATGGAATGAATTTCTTGGTCAACGATACGAGTCGGTTTAACCAAAGCCTAATGCGATAGCGGTTAAGCTCAAGAGTGGTCGTGAGTAATAGCGGCTACAATAACAGGGATGGTATTTCTTAATAGGGCTCCAGGGAGACTGAGCCGAATTGAACAGTTCGCATTAATCTCCCTAGCCTTGCAATAAACCACAAAACACGTAATGATATGCTTAAGACCAATAAATTAATTACTCATACAGAATCATTAACATATACCAATACTAAACTCAATAATTGCAACCACTAACCAAACTGCACTACTGCAACCAATGAATAAAGAAGCTTGAGACAAGAACAGTTGGAATAGCATATAATAAGTTGTAAATAACAATTAATACGTATATAAATTTTATATTTATTACCGATTATTTCACGTCCACGGTGGTACCATAGTTAACGTTTACAAACTTTAAAATATTAAATCCATTGGAAAAGTGGATTAAATATTTAATAATTACTCTCAAATACAAGATCTTCAATTATGAAAAACGTGTTTATAAATTGCATAACAGTCTTCGCCGTATAAGTAAGTATACATACTAATTTGAGGTACAGGTTAATAAGCTTGATTCTAAGTAAATTGGGGATCGCAAATGTATGAACGGTTATCAGTAAAGGCCAAAGTAAACCTCAATAAATCGTAGGTGTTCACAATCGTGACGAGTCGCATATGGCATTATGAATAAGCGAGTTGCTATCAAACTCTAGATTAGCTTTTCGTGCATAAATACAAAGAGGATTATTAAACGAAATGCACCCTGGGAATTAACAGGCACTTGAAGTACTAGGTCGTAGTTGAACTACCATATTCTTGAAGTATTGACTTGAGCTATAGAAGGTACTTGAACCTAATATATTGATAAAATGCTACAACAAATCAACAATTAAAATTGATATTACCTTGGTCGGTCAAAGGGTGAAATAGTGATAATATAGCAGTCTGACTGGATTTAAATCCCGTAACGGAAATTTTAATATAACACTAACCAAATTAAAAACCTCTATATTTTAGAGTAATATAAATAATCACACATGCAACGAATATTATCACAGTTAGTTGTTTCTAGGTCGACAGCTGCTATCAAAGAGAACGAATACCATCAAAACATTTATACAATAACAACTAATTAAGCAGGTGCTAAAAGAATCTACAAGAATACCCATATTATAGGCATCCATAACCACTCATACAATACAAAAGAATTGCATAAAATCTGACAAATCAATAAAGGTTAGATATGCGGAATAGAAACATTATAAATCTCCCCACTTAAAGAACAAAACTCTCGCGAAGTCAAAAAAATTTCAATACAGTCCACTCAACTCATCCATTTAGTCGTCAGGAGGATGAGCTTTAAGAAATTTGGCATGCCAAATTCCTGAATTTGAATTATTTTCATCAATCTGCTGATATGTCTAAGGAGAGACAACTTTAGAAATCTTAAACGGGGCAACAAACGTAGGTGCCAGCTTGGCAAAGCATCAGAGAGAACATAATTATGCTTCCACACTTTCTGATTTAATACAAATTTTTCGGGTCAACGACATAAATTATAATACTTTTTATTTTTGTTATAAGATTTCTTTAGACATACTTGAATATCTTGATAGACCTTCAGGAATGCTTTCTCTCGTTTTTCAAAATCAACATTGCGATCAATCAGTATCTGTCTACATGTATTGGAATATTTATTATTATTACTAATACCATCTAACGAAACTGCATAGTTTTAGTTATTCTATTAACCCTTACGCACATATTAGTTTGGGGATGATAAAGAGCAGTATAAGCAATATACGTATTATAAGATTTCACCATTTGTTTAAACAAGTGGTTTCGAAATTGTACACCATTATCAACCACAATTTGTTCAGGAGCACCATAAATTAAAATAACTTGATTCTCAACAATATCTACTACTTTATTGGCTGTAGCAGCTCGTAAGGGAAATATCAATGCAAACTTACTAAACATATCAGTAACGGCAAGAATATAACAATTTCCTTTGGAACACCAAGGTGACGGACCTATTAGATCAGCAGATTTTATATGAAATGGCTTGAATACAGACAGAGCTTTACTTAACATCAGACCTAAAGGAGCCTTTTGTTCAGACTTAGTTGTAATACAAATAACACATTTACGAATATAACGAGCCACATCACTACAAAATTTAGGCCAGTAATATTTATTTAAAATTTTAGCTGAAGTTTTAAACACACCTACATAACCACAAGTAGGTTTATCATGACAAGATTTTATTATTTCAGAACGAACTTGTTTAGGTGGAACAATTTTCCATGCATCCACAGGATCACACAAATGTGCATATTTCGGCACAACATGTTTACGTAATTCAGAATTTATTACACACCAGGTCAGATAACGCTTAGGATTATTTTGTACATTGTTCCACACTTTTAAATACCACGGATTTATAACATCGACAGGAGGATTGACATAAACAGAATCAACAATCGGAACAGCACGACGAAGTACATCAGCCACTTGATTCTCACTATTTTTTTGATGTATAATTTTGAAGTTATATTGTTGCAAACAAACTGCCCATCTGGCTATACGGCCAATGGGATCCTTAATGCTATTAATCCACTTTAAACTACAGTGATCAGTTATCACAGAAAATTTCGGTAGACCTTCAAAGTAGGGTCTGAATTTCTCTATAGCAAACAGAACGGCAAGACATTCCTTTTCTATGGTACTATAACGTCTTTCTTGTTTGGTGAGGGAGAGACTGATAAAAGTTATAACTTTTTCTCCATCAGGATAGGGATGAGATAATACTCCACCAAGTCAATAGTCACTGGCTTCAGAGGTTACAACAAAATTTAAATCATACTTCGGGCAAGTCAATACTGGAGCTGAAACTAATTGATTTTTAAGACACTGCAAAGACTCATTACATTCTTTGGACCATGTGAACAAAATATTTTTCTTAAGTAATGTCGTTAATTCGGCTGTAAGTGACGAAAAGTTCGAAACTAATCTACGGTACCAAGACGCTAAACCAATAATTCTACGAACTTCAGTAGTGTTTTTAGGGATAGGAATTTTTAAAATAGACTCGACTTTCTTTGGATCTACATGAAGACCATTTCTATTTATCACATAACCCAAATATTTTAGTTCAGGACGACAAAACTGACATTTGTCTTTATTCACAATCAAATTCACATTTTTAACATGTCGGAAAACTTCTTTCAAAATCTCCACATGTTTCTTAAACGTCGGGGTAATGAGGATCAAATCATCTAAATATACGAACACGTAAGGGTCTAATTCGGAATCAAATATGATATCAACGAGACGCTGCCAAGTTGCAGGAGAATTTGACAATCTCATAGGTAATCGCTTAAATTGATACAGTCCTGTTAGGAACAGCAAACGCAGTTAAGGGAAGTGACGTTCTGTGATTGGAACTTGATAATAAGCAGACTTGATATCTAATGAAGACAAATTTTTGGCATTACGAAGGCGATCTAAAATTGATGAAATAAAAGGAATAGGGTAAACATCTAGAACAGTAACTTTATTAGGTGACAGTAAGCAACTACAAAACGATAGCTAGAATCTTTCTTTTTTATAAGAAGTATAGGAGCTAACAAGGGCTAAACAAAGATTCCACAACGTTATTTTCAAATAATTGATTTAATTCACGATTTATGTGTTTTTGCATAACCTGTGAGACTGCGTAATGACGTAATTTAATCGGTGCAGAATTTGTTTTAATTTCATGTTCAACGAGGGTAGTACAATCAAGTTTAGTACTCATTTCTGAAAACGATGTATCAACTAAAGTTTGTAACTCGACAATTTGTTCAAAAGTTAATTCAGTTTGGCATTTGAGATAACTTGCAGGACAATTATTTTTATTGACGTCGGAATCGGAAAATATCCATCCACCGCAACGTAAATCGGGCACTACAGACATAGCAACCCAGAAATCAATACCTAATATTAAGGTATGAGGCAACACTACTAATAAAACATCAATAATTTTAACTTTATCTTTTAATTGGAACGGAACAGCAATTGAGCTGAAACTCTTGCAACTTTCACCGTTTGCAACTGTACAAGAGACAATGACTTAATCCTGAAGTTGAAAACCTAGCGATTGAAATAAATTCAAACCAGGACTACCTATAATGGTGCGTAAAGCACCAGAGTCTAGAAGACCTAAAACAGTTCTACCAAGAACGTTTACTTCAAGGTAAGGCTGTTCATCGCCAACTGCATGAGATAATATAAAGTCTAAGAACGTCTTTTGAAGGCCTAATAATTTTAAATCAATGACCGTTAACACAGGACAGGGGGTAATTTCTCGGTCGGTTAATTTCTCCTATTGAAGTTTTAAATGATTTGAACAATTTGGAAAAGTTCGAGAGGTAACATTTGAAGTACCACAACGATAACAAAATCATTGTGTTTGAGGTTTAGGGCAAAATCGCTGTGAATGTCCTTTATCTTTACAATTCCAACAAGTACTATTAGTAAATGTAAAATCTCGAGAATTTTTAAAATCAGTGCTAGAATTAGTAGCAATAGGATCACACTGTATGTCCTGTTCAGTGTAAATATATGCTAGATCGAGTTCCACCAATTGAGATTTATTTTTAGGAGGCAGTTTAAATACCTCCATACTTTCTTTACGTGCTTCAACCTGCTTACCTACTTGAGTAATTGCGGTATTGAATTAATTTCTAATAAACCGATTTGCGATTGATAAAATGAAGTCATATTTTTAAGCAAGATTTTTAATTTAGTTTCTTCCGATAAATAAAGAATAAATAAAGAAGCTTGAAACAAGAACAGTTGGAATAGCATATAATAAGTTGTAAATAACAATTAACACGAATATAAATTTTATATTTATTACCGATTATTTCATGTCCACGGTGGTACCATAGTTAACGTTTACAAACTTTAAAATATTAAATCCGTTGGAAAAGTGGTTTAAATATTTAATAATTACTCTCAAATACAAGATCTTCAATTATGAAAGACTTGTTTATAAATTGCATAACAGTCTTCGCTGTATAAGTAAGTATACATACTAATTTGAGGTACAGGTTAATAAGCTTGAGTCTAAGTAAACTGGAGATCGCAAATGTATGAACGGTTATCAGTAAAGTGCAAAGTAAACCTCAATAAATTGTAGGTGTCCACAATCGTGAAGAGACGCATATGGCATTATGAATAAGCGAGTTGCTATCAAACTCTAGATTAGCTTGTCATGCATAAATACAAAGACGATTATTAAACGACATGCACCCTGGGAATTAACAGGCACTTGAAGTACTAGGTCGTAGTTGAACTACCATACTCTTGAAGTATTGATTTGAGCTTTAGAAGGTACTTGAACCTAATATATTGATAAAATGTTACAACAAATCAACAATTAAAATTAACATTTCCTTCGTTGGTCAAAGGGTGAAATAGTGATAATATAGCAGCCTGACTGGATTTAAATCCCGTAACGAAAATTTTGATATAACACTAACCGAATTAAAAATCTCTATATTTTAGAGTAATATAAATAATCACACACGCAACAAATATTATCGCAGTTAGTTGTTTCTAGGTCGTCAGCTGCTATCAAAGTGAACCAATTCCATCAAAACATTTATACAATAACAACTAATTAAGCAGGTGCTAAAAGAATCTATAAGAATACCCATATTATAGGCAACCATAACCACTCATACAATACAACAGAATTGCATAAAATCTGACAAATCAATAAAGGTTAGACTTGCGGAATAGAAACGTTACAGTCTTTATAAGCAGATGATCCCAATTTCAAAATGTTATAAAAATTGGTAGAGCTAATAAGGTCAAAGCAATTGTTCGTGAACAGTTCGAAACTGTAATAACGTGTACATAAATAACTAAAATTTTTAGAAATATCAATATAGATCAGTGGTTCAAAGAAAACTCGAGAAAACTAATTGTTGCAAAATATTGTAAACAAAAGGGTGAATAAAGTCTAAAGAATAGAATTAACATGGGTGTTAATGAAGACCACATTAGATGGACAAGTCACAAGCTCAATTAGTTGCTTGTGTTATTTGCTGCGTGCCGTCACTGCAAGCAAATATTTTCGTTCTTATGTAACTAAATTTCATAATCTTTACTGTATTCGCCGTACTTTCTAGTTACCGCATTAAGCGAGCGGACGTGTTTTGCAGAGCTCCGCTTCAGCAACTAAGAAGTAAGTTTTTATCTAGGGTTTTTGCTATTTATTTTTAAATTATTTTATTTGAAGCTTTGTTTTTTATTATGTTTTATTTTTATAATTGTGTGGCATTAAATTTTAAATACAGGGCAGTAAAATAAAATTTTAAAAACAAAATTTAAACCGAATAAATATTAAATAAATCCCGTTTTCTTTGTAATTAAACTAAAATCCGCGTTTTAAAATAAACTAATTAAATTTCGGGATAATAAACCAATAATCTAATAAACAAATACTCAAAAATAATTTTAAAATAACTTAAAAAGGCGTTTTTAATAAATTTAAAACAAAAACCGTGTAAATCGAGTAAAAGCCGGGTAAAACAACCAAAAAGTGTGTGAATTTTTTATAGTGCGCGTATAATCAAATAATAACCTAAAAACAAAAATCTAGGCCCCTTTTAAATCAAATAAATAATTCAAAAACTGTAAATTTTAAAACGATTTTAATATAAATTTTCCGTAATTTAAGTACACGCGTACTTAAAGACAGCTTTAAAACGATTTTTAGTGTAATTAAGAAGCGTAACAGTTGAAGGTCGTGCTAGTTACCGAGTGATAAGTGGAAAGTGCGTTTCCGGTAACCGCATTCCGATAGCGCTTGACCTTATTTGTTAATTGCAAAGTTAAAATAAGGTGTTGTTATTTATAAATTAGATATTTTGATATTTATTTAAATTGATTTGGCGGTTTTAAAAAATTTAAAATAAATAAATAGTGTTCTTTACGGTACATTTTGAATCGAGATATTTTTATTGGGTTAGCGAATTTATTTGGTTCCAGTTGTTATTTTGACGTTTAGTGTTTGTTGTACTTTTGTTAAAATTTGAAATTTAATTGGAAGGTTCGAAGTTTAAATAAATACAAGGTTTCTTACGGTTCACCTTTAAACAAAAGTCGTTACTTGAGCTGCGTTTTGTGCGTCGTTCTTTGTTGTCAGTTTTGTCAGCATGGTGGTCCACCGCGACGAGGAGCCGTTGCCCAGGAAGAAGAGGGGAGGTCGGTCGGAGTCTGATAGGTCGGAGGCAGAGGGCGCTGTTGGGGGAAACAGCTGAAGGTAGTATTAAAGGACGTTATGTTACGGATTCAGGAGGAGGTAGAGGAGCCTGTGTCTGCGGCGGTCGTGTCGGGGGGTCGGGGCCTTCCGTGGTGGTTGCGGCGCCAGAATTGCCCTCTACTTCGAGAACCCAACGCACGATGTCGACTAGCAGCAACGTTAGCGTTGATGCTAGCGACCTCAATGAGCTGGAGCTCTTGAAGTTCAGGGTGAGGAAGGCGCACGCTGCCGTCTATGGGAAGGTGCCGACGACCTCAGCCACTATCGTCGTGGAAGACAGGAAGATGGATCGGCACGCCGTGGATGATATCCGCGACGTTACGAACCAACTTATAGGCATGGTTAGAGCGCTTCGTCTTTGTCTAGATAGTCCTGGGAGAGCTAATATTGTCGGGGTAAGTCCAGCGGTGGTAACTTCTGTTTTAGGACAGCAGTGTTCCCGGAGCCAGGAAGTGCCTATGCCGCGGAAGGCGTCGTATGCTGCAGTAGCCGCAGGTGCTACATCAACTTTTGCAGAAGAAAAAGGTCGATCCTGCTCGTGATGGGTTTGTCGTGGTCGGAGCTCGTAGGACTCGCAGGGGCGGTGTAGTAGTCGAGTGTGCAGGTCGAGAAGATGCGAAGAAATTGCAGTCGAAGGTCGGCGGTCACTGCAAAGAGCTCGTGGCGAAGACCATCGAGAAAAAGCGCCCACGGGTCGTTCTTCCGGAGGTCGAAGCGGGGATGAAGGCAGAAGAGCTGGTGCGGTTGATCGCGAGCCAGAATCCCTGCTTCGGCGATTTGAAAATTGAAGACCACCTGAGGGAGAAATTTAGATTTGGCGGGAAGGGATCCCTAGGGTCCTTTCCGCCAAATCTAAATTTCTCCCTCAGGTGGTCTTCAATTTTCAAATCGCCGAAGCAGGGATTCTGGCTATAAACCTCAGGTAGCGAAGAGTCTGCGCCCGGGACCACTTCTCGATGACCCAGTGCTACAGGTGCTACGAGTACGGCCATAGATCGATGGAGTGCAGGGAGAAGGTACAGTGGTGCGGTAACTGTGCCGAAGTCGGACACGAGTTCAAGAATTGCCGGAGGGCAGTCCCCTTCTGTGTGGTTTGCGCTAGGGCAAACGACAGAACTGGCGGTGGCGCGAAGGTCGATATGCGCCACGACGCCAAGTCGAGTAGATGCCCCACGATGCTGAGATTGAAGAACGCAATCACACGGAACATCGATTATGGACCGTGAAGAAAAACAAAGATGTAAAAGAAGCAAGAAGATAAAATTCGCACAATTAAATCTCGGGAAAGGAAAAGGGGCTACAAATAACTTTGTAAACTTATTTAGCGAAAAAAATATCGACATCGGGCTTATACAGGAACCGCACCTGTATAGCCACAAAATAACAGGTTTTGGGAAGAGGGTTACCGTTTTAAACGCAAACAGCGAACGACCGCGTAGCGGGATATAATAAATAATGGGACGTGCGCCGGAATAATTTTAAAAAATATATCAGAGGATTTTATAACGACAGCCGAAATAAAAACTGGGTTAAATACGTTCTACGTGATTAGCGCGTATCTTTCGCCGGTCGATACCCGACGGGAAAATCCTCAAACTGAGGACCTAATAAACCAAATCGAAGGCATTTTTCGTAAAATTGGAAGGAATAAAAAACTAATAATCGGGGGAGACTTTAATGCCAAGTCGCCACTATAGGGTAGCCCTATCGAAGACGATAGGGGTTTGCAAGTTGCTAATCTTTATACGGAATGGGATCTTAATGTGATAAACACTAATGATTCACCTACGTTTGAGGGGCATAGAGGCAGCAGTTTTATAGATATTACTGCAGCCTCGCACGAAATATTAGGGAAAATTCATAATTGGGAACTTAGGTCGGACGAGGAAATGCTCTCGGAGCATAAACTAATAACATGGGAGGTTGAAGCTAAGGCAAGCATAAACGAGCAATTAACTATATTTCCGCGATTCTGCAATAAAAAAGCAAACTGGGAGCGGTTTAAAGAAAAATTTGGCGAAAGTATCCCTGCGCTCGAAAATGAGCTATTTAACTGCCGAGAGGCACACGAAATAGAAACATTCGCGAAAAAATTAAACGACGCAGTGGTAGACGCGTCGTCGTACTCCATGCCGCGAAAAAAAAAAATTAAAGACAGCGTTCCCTGGTGGACACGAGAACTAACCACTAAGCGGGCAGAAACGCGTAACCTAAGGCGCCGCTATCAACGCGCCTCGGGAGATATAAGAGAACAACGGCGACTCGAATATAATCAAAGTAACCGCGAATATAAAATATTAATACAAGAAACGCGAACGAATAAATTTAAAGAATTTTGTACGCGAAACTCAGAGAAAGAACCATGGGGAACCGCATACCGCGTAATTAGAGGAAAACAACAAAAAATCGCGCTCGGTAATATAAAGAAAACAATACATGGACGGTTTTACAACCACGGCGGAATATTTATTAGAAAAATTCTTCCCATCGGATAATCCCGAGGAGGATGAAGGGTCGATTTAGTTCGTCGGGAAGCTGCAAAGGCGCAAGGAACAGGTGCCGATAAGGCAATCCTAGTTCACGAGGTTGTCAGGGCTCTTAGGAGGATGAACCCTAAGAAGGCGCCGGGGCATGACGGAATCGCCTTAGACGCAGCTCTGGAGGCGTGCCTGTTAGCCCCGTGTATCTTTGCCGGGTTGTTTAATCTTTGTTTAGAGAGGGGCGTATTTCCGCGTTGCTGGAAAATCCAGAATGTGAAATTTATCCCGAAACCCAAAAAGTCGGCTGCATCAGACCCGGGCAGCTATCGTCCAATTAGCTTGCTACCGGTGCTGGGAAAAGCTTTAGATCGTGTTATGACTACACGAGTCGAGCACTTAGTGCGAGACAGCGGAGGTTTTAATAAACGACAGTTCGGCTTTATGGGGAGAAAGTCGACTATCGACGCATTAGAGTTCGTTGTCGGGGAAATTAAGCAGGCGAGAGATGCTAAAGAGCACTGTGTTGTTGTTGCTTTGGACATTTCAGGAGCATTTGATGCTGCCTGGTGGCCATTAATCGTTAGCGAGTTAGATCGTAGAGGTTGTTCGCAGAACTTGATGTCTTTAGTCAAGAGTTATTTCTCGGGACGATTAGCACAGGTTGAAATACCGGGTGAAGTTTTGTCGCGCGAGGTGGAAAGGGGATGCCCGCAGGGGTCATGCTCTGGTCCCACATTTTGGAAATTGTTATACAAAAGCATCTTTAGGGTCAAATTACCCACAGGATGTTCAATTGTCGGGTTTGCGGACGATACGCTTTTAATTATCAGATCGCGATTACTAATGGAAATGCGTACAAAACCAAACGAGGCTCTGAATAAATTACACGAATGCTCACAGAACGTAAAACTAAAATTTAACATGTCGAAGTCGGAAGCGCTTTATTTCGGTACAAAACCGGGACAGCGACCTCCTAGGCTAGAGCTAGGAGGGGAGAAAATACCGTTCAAGGAAGCTATTACATACCTCGGGGTAAAAATAGACGATAAATTAAACTGAAAAGCGCACGTACAGTATGTAAAAAGTAAGGGCGGAGAAATATCAAATAGAATGATGGTGGCGGCGAAAATAAACTGGGGTTTCCGAGGCGAATCGCTGAGAACGGTCTATGTCGGAGCAATTGAACGTGGCAATGCTGTACGCAGCATCCATATGGGCGGAAGGTTGTAAAGTCCGGGAGATGCGTCAATTAACGAGCGTGCAACGTATAACCGCGGTAAAGGCGACGAAGGCATACAAGACCACCTCCACGGAGGCGGTCCTGGTGATCAGTAGGACTCTCCCCTATCGAATATGTCGTTAGGGAGATTAGAGATAGGAGACTTATAAATATAGGGAAGGGGCGCGAAATTATCGAAGATATTAGTCTAGGTAATAGGGACGTTGCAAGAAAGATCGTGGTATCAAAGTTGGTCCACCCGGCTGATATTAGAGGAATCGAGTTTGTCGAAGGTGATCGGGACGCAACGGGTATCAGAATTTACACGGACGGTTCACGTATGGATGACGGAAAAGCAGGCGCGGCGTTTGTCGTGTTTAAACAGGAAATTTTTGCTAGTGTCTTGTTGATCGGATACACTCCAAACTCAGCGCTAGGGATACCATTATTTAAACCCTGTTTTTAGTTTTAGTTTTTGTTTCAGTTTGTCAGATTTTTAGGTTTGTTAGATTGTTAGAGTTTGTTAGGTTTGTTAGATTTTAAGTTTGTTAGATTTTTATTTAGTTTTTATTTAGGGTGGATTAACTATGAAGTTAGAATGAATTAGAAGCACGATTATTTTCGCATTTAAACCCAATGTAGTACCTCCGGGTGGAGCATTGGGGACGTGGCCGCAAGTATAGCTGCCCTTATTCAAATTATAATGTATTCGCCGTCATTTGCAAATTTTCGTTAACATTTTCGACAGTTTTCTAAATTGAAATGAATACTTATTCATCACCCTGTAGAATTTTATTGGTATATTTAGTATAATTTAAAGTATCTCAATCTATCTCCATTTTTGATATAGCATTGAAAATCTATTTGGTTATCAACAATGTTTCCTTTTTGAAATTATATATTCAAATTATTTAAATGTATTACCACAAGTTTTATATAAAATAGTGTTGCGAGCTACTATTAGGCAACCCGTCAAACACACAAGCGTTGTAGGGTCTACATAGTCTACAGGATTCTAGAATGCTTCTAGCAATCAAACACACAAAACGCCGCCAGCACTGTTCATTCTCGCCAGACCGGGAAGCTTCTCGTAATTACCAGAAGATGAGTCATATCTTTAAATCTGAGTATATATAAGACCGCTAAGAAATGCAAGAGTCAGTCTATACTAGAATGTCTAATATAAATTATAACGTTGTAAAGTAATAGTAGTTTGAGCTTTTAGAAGTATACATAAATGTTATATGCTGTGTCTAACGTACATGCAGCTTGTAGTATACATAAATAAATAGAAGTGTATAAACAAATAGTTGTGTTAGTGTTGTTAATGGACCTATGGTAAAGAAGTTAGTTTACGAAGAAATTAGTGCTTGTAAATTCATTAGTGTAATAGTGCTTCATTGTTAAGTGGACTGAAAACATCTATAAATAAGGCATATACTGTTAATTAGACGTGTGAACAGTGAGTAATAAAGACCTTTATTATTACTCGTTTTAAATTAAAGAAACGCGGTAGCAGTAGCTCGTTTCAATAGGTTTTCTACATATGTGATTAGCAAGTTCAATTCAATTCGAATTTACCAGTTTCTTTATCTGTATATGAATGTTTCTTGAAAAACAACATACATTGCAATGGAATACAAATTATCAATTGAATTTCCCGTAATCGATAGTTGCTGGCTCTGAGTTTTATATTGTCGTATTTTTCAAATATTGGATGTCAAATTGTGATTTTTAGATCCATCTTATGACTTGTAACAGTCCAAATTACGAGAAATTCCTATGGAAATTCACAGATATATTTAACACCAATTTCGTGATGACAGATTTAGTATGTTCTAGTTGCCAAGTTGAATAGTTTTTGTGTCGAATCTACCCAACTTTATCAGTAATTGTGGATAAACAAGTGTTGTGTAAAAATGTGCTACTGTCTGCAAAATTAGAATTTCAGTGTGCTAATATATTAAGGTCCCGTGATCGAATCCCAACACGGTCCGCTTGAAAAATATTATGCAAGCATTTTTCACAAAAATACACCCTCGTTCGGAAATGCTGGTCCCGTGTGTGAGTGTTGTCACGCACATTAAAATATTTTCATAAGTTAACTTTCAACGTATTGCACGTTTAGGACAATTTTCATCCAAGTCTTTACTTGAATAAAAATTTGTTTGTCTGACATGTTATTTGTCTCTTTGAATGAACGAACAGGAGCTTTTACCTGAATATGAATGTGAACAAGTGATGTGCGCTTTGGGTCCGTTGGATCTTAAATCTGTGCATGCTCCTGTAGTCGAATACAAATGACTTTCAAATGTGCAAATATTAGTAAAATAAATTTTAGAATTTATGTTAAGAAAATATAAAGTCCATGTGTGCTACATTTTATTCATTAAACTTGAAAAATGTAAATGTGTCAAATCTGTTTTCATAGACTTTAAACTTTTGAAATAAATATTTTATTCTACTAACCTTTCTTTGCTTCAACAGCTAGTTTCTTATCTTCTAAAGTAGGTTGTGTAAAATTTACATCATAAATAGTTCCCACTACTATTAGAAAAAATGTAATAAGGCATATTGATCTAAAAATGCAATAATAGATTAAAATCCACAGAGAAACTATTCCATTACATGGTTATCACAGATTTTGGTAGATTCATAAATGAATCAGATTGTTTGAGCTGTTTTAGTTCTTCTATCTGTATATCCAGGTGATAAAACTTTTGATAATATAAATAATATCGGTCTATATACTGTTGAAGTAAGCTGTGTAATTCAGTTGTTGAACATGATATTGGAACACACAATCCAAGTTCTATCATATTCTAAAACAAGTATTACATTAGAACTAGTTGAAAATTTAAAACTATATATTAAGTTTATTTAAGGCTTATAGCTTTGTGATATTTCTGACTAACATCTCATACTTGTAAATACTAAACGTAAGAAAATATATAAATTGAAAATCTAATATCTAGAACGTGCAAAATAAGTCAGCACACTACCATATTCAATAATAAAATGATGGCTTGTAGGTTATATGATTTATATGAGAATTTTCAGTCACAATCATGTAAACATACATCATGCATATACATATCAAATGCTATAAATTATAGGCATAACTTCAACAAAGCATTCAAGCTAGCCTACTACTGAACATTCATTTTTAGACACTAATTAATGGTTAGCAATGCCACTTCATTATTTACATATGCTTATTTATTTAGTGGTTCTAATAAAATAATAATACCAAAATCCCTTCTATGTTAACACTTACTTCAACAATAAATCCTTGCTATCGAAGTAAGTAATAGTAGACTAATCTTTGGAATCTCCCAATACAGAAGTTATTAATTCAAATTAAACTTTGTATCTAATATTTCTAAAGGAATGTTAAAAACCCTGATTTTGAAATTAGCGAATAAATAGTTCGAAATGAAATCTTTTACTGTTAGAAAGTGATAACAGTTTCGCCCATGAAGAAGTTGCCAGATTAAATAGTTTGACAATTTATGCATTACGCCAGCTCTAAATTAGATGGGAAAGGAAAAATTATTAACTTAGAATGCACGCACCTTGTATATTATAAATTATCAATCTTAATTAAGCATGGTACTTCAAATTTTGTTTATATGAAAGTCATTCAACTAATAAGATATATCATTGCTTCTTTTAAATACATTGTAAACGTAATAATCCAGGCCAATCACTTAAATTAAAACTGCAAATGAAAACATATCTTATTATTACAAGATGCTACGCTGCATATGCATTTTACATAAAAAGATAATTTATGATAGATAAATATCGCCTGTCCCAACCACGAAGGACATTAAAATAATACCATACTACAACAGTAATACACATTACATACAAAGTAACGTGACAATAATTGTTTTATTCAGCCCAATTGAAAAGAATTAATTAATTATTTGTGAGCAGAAAGGTCGATACGAGCTTACGATTACTTAAACAAATCTTCACAAATGTGCATCTACTTAAATTGGAACTGCTAAACCTAAAATATGTAATTACTCTTGGACTCGCACGCAGACGTAGACATAGACTTAGTCGTAGTCTTAGACGTAAATTTGACGTAGGCGTAATTTGGACTTAAATTTGGACCTAAAATTCATGTAACACATAGAACAAGTGCTACAAGCAATTATTACCACATAACAATGTGGGTAGAATATAACAAATATCACAGTCTACTAACGAGCGAAGGCCAGTATTAATAAACGACGTGAAATCCGCCAAGGCGTAATAATTAATCTTTCTGGTGTTTGTGAGTAAGAAAGTTAATTATTACGCCTTTGGCGGATTTCACGTCGTTTTTATTAATACTTTGGCCTTCGCTCAGTTAGTGAAGCACATTTTTGTGATATTTGTTATATTCTACCCACATTGTTATGTGGTAAGTAATTGCTTTGTAGCACTTCTTGTTCTATGTGTTACATGAATTTTAGGGTCCAAATTTACGCCTAGGTCCAAATTTACGTCTAAGACTACGACTAAGTCTATGTCTACGTCTGCGTGAGTCCAAGAGTAATTACATATTTTAGGTTTAGCAGTTCCAATTTAAGTAGATGCACATTTGTGAAGATTTGTTTAAGTAATCGTTCTGGTGGTATTACGATTACCCAGACTCGACAACTTACTGAAATAGATGGTATTGAAGCTCCCGACGAAGAACTAATTATTGATACAATAAGTTCCATCTGCTGGACTACCGAAATATTAATCGAAACCTGTTGGAGTTATCCGTTGATGAATATTACACCTGAAGCGATTTGGTGTGACCAACTGTAATTGCTGTAATCCCGTTAAGTTGGATTTAGAATCCTTGACTGCTACTGTTGCATTGGAATTACTTCTTGAGGTCGTATACTTCCTTATTTAAGTGTTTTGTGTATGTTCTGTTGAGATTATTGGATTAATACTTTTGTGTATGAAACCTTATATTCACCCTCTTATTATTTTGCTTTGCATGCAACCATACTTACACCTGTGTTGTAAGGTGGGTTGCGATAATTAACGTAAAATCTGTATTTATGATAAAATTATTTAGCTATTAATGTTTGAATGCTTCCTTAGTAAGTGCTATGTTCTTATGATTAATGCTAACAACTCGTTAATGCGTTCCAGTGATTTATACACATTGATTGTAAATCTAGTCATGAGCTTAGATCCTTGGTTAAATTATTACTCACTTGAGTTATGTGGTTATAGTGTACTTAGTGGCCACCAAGTCTGCGTACCCGATTATTACTTAGTACGAATTATTTTTGCGTATGGGCTCGTGCCCGGATATTCTGAACACCATTGCGTTATTACTGTTAAATATTATTTATACAATCACCTGGAGTAAACATATATTTGCTTATTGTGAGCACTTAGCTTGGTTAATTTTCTCTTGAATCATTTAGGTTTGAATCTTGTATGTATGATTATTTGTAGAATTATTTGTTCTAGTGAAATTTATATTTATGTGTTTGATTTCATATTTGGCATTGTAGTTACTTCAATAAGTTCAGGTTTAAGTCTGTGCCCTGTTAATTTATTGATATAGTGAGTTACCTTGGGTTTCGCCCGAGAATAGTGGAACATTTCTCGTTGATTCTGCTTACTCCTGTTCCTGGCGCCCATTAATAAAATAGTTAGTTTTGACTTATTGGACCTTTCTAGTGGTTCCTTATGGTCCCTGAATGCGATTATTTACCCACCGCCCTGATGAGTCTTTTCTGAGCTATTCTGGAGCACTATTTGTCATCGTAACGTTAAGGAACCCATTATATCGATTAGATATCGAATTTTTACCGTGGCAAAGTAACGTGACAATAATTGTTTTATTCAGCCCAATTGAAAAGAATTAATTAATTATTTGTGAGCAGAAAGGTCGATACGAGCTAGTAATAAGGCGGAACTGTTGGGGTTGGTATGAGGACAGATTAAAATTTAGGACAAACCAGAGCTCCAAGATGTGACGGTGGATTCTATGCAGGGAGCTTGTAAGGGCAAGGTAGAGTTCAATATACGGGTTTGTCAAATTATCATCGTTATAACTGGTTAAAAAGGGAGAGTTCACCCGTACAATAATTTGGTTTTTGTGATATGCTGTGTTAAAGAATCTACTGTTGTTGAATAACCAATGTAATCTTTGAAGGTAAAATGATGTTGCTGAACGTACTTAAATTTCCTATAAATTGTGAGTAGCATGAGCTATGTTTAGATTTATTAATTATGTACATGTACATTTTGTCTAAATTGTAAATGTATGTGGTTTTGTAGTTGGAAATCAACAAATCACAAAAGTAATTATTTTGTTCGGCTAAATTAGAAACAGAATCAGTGTATAATTGGTTTTAAAATGTAAGTTTTATTGGTGGAATTTAATGTTAGAGCATAAAACTTTAATATTTTGAATGGACAATGAAATGCTTGTTACAAAGTCTGAGATTTAGAATGTCATGTAATTTAATAGTGGAAATGGAAAAATTTTGAGCGATAGTAATATTCATGGATTTGATTAATTTTTTTTAAAGATTTCCTTTAACAATACCTGGCCAGATTAAGGCTAAGAAATTAGTTTGTTTAAGTGTTTGTATGTATGTTGCAATTATTAAATGTCCATAGAAGTTAAGTCTAGGTTGAATTTTATATGCATTTATTTATAAATTAGTATAAAAGTGAGGTCGTTGCAAAAGAATATCCAGCCAACCAGTAATGAAGTCATATTTAGGAGAGGTTTTGATTTCGAGAATTTTATTTAATTTGTAAAAACTCAATAAATGCTTCAAGTTATTTTAGAGAAAGGTATAGTACAACGTGCTAAATTTAGATAACCAAAAGCAAAGGGGACCTATTCAGAATAACTGTCTACCATGTAGGGATTATATCAAAGACATTGCTGTGACAAGACAGTTTGGCATTTTTAAACTATAACAAGAGAAAAAGCCTTTCAGGGTAAGTGAATATTGTAACACAGTTTGTTTGTATTTCAACTACTTTATTACTTTTATTTCAAATCTTTCTAGTTTCCTGTATTACGTCTTCCATAGGAATCCACTTCCATGCCACTATAGTTTGCTGAAGCACCATTAAATTGGTATGGTGTCCCTGTCCCTTTAGGCAAATCTAAGTTTATAATGTAATGCTCATTTTACTCTTAACATACAGCAGCACATAATAGAGCTTAAACAAAAGTGTATTTAAATGCTGCAATGATTTGCAATTTATGATGCCAAGAGGTAATATAATGCAGTAATGACGACTTTAAAGTGACACATTTGCCCTTTAACTGTAAACAATTAAAAAATAGTTCAATATGAACAAATGGCAGTAATACATACTTAGTTTTCGCATGTTAAATCTTTTAAAGTATGTTTCCTGCTCTCCATTTGTGCATTTGCATTTGTCTGTTGATCAATCAGAATGCAGGAATCGTCACTTTCTTTTTTTCAACAGAAAAGTTGACTGAAATTGACAATTTTCATCTGTTGCTTCACTGACCTTGTCAAGTCATCAGTTTATCGTGTATGAGTATATAGATTATGTTACAAGTATTAACAAAACAACCATCTTTTTTTTCCGTATTGCCTGTATTGTCTGATCATCATACTCCAAAACATTTTCATGCTTTGCTTCAATTGTTTGGAAAACAAAAATTGGAATTTGTTTACTTCTGATTTATTTGACAGATGTATACCTTAAGCGGATAGCAAAAACCTATTGTTTTGCATTTATCCGTTAACAGACCAACGAAGAGCAGAGAACCAAGCTTTAATGTAATAAAGTTAAGGTTCCTATTTAAAAACACCCATGTCTGTGCAATTTTACATCAAACTTTAGAATGAACTTTGTAGCATTACACTTTTTTTTATATTTTATACAGTTCAAATCTTGGCAATTGAAGTGCCAAAAAATTAAATATGTATATGTATGTGTTATGATTTTGTTAATATTTTAAATAATTTGCAAAACAAAATAAATCCTAAAACTTGTTTATACAGGGTGTCATACAATAATTATTCCTAATTTTTGGAAATGATAGAAGGCACACATTTTTTAAAAAGTGTCCAGAAATTTCTCGATGTGCAATTGACTACCGAATTCTTCGAAATAGCTGCAGACATTCATGAATATCATCAAACGCTAGAATAATGCGAGCCACTAGCTTTTTTTCTATATTAACAAGTGTCTCTATATCGGTAATTTAATATCACCCCAAATACAAAAATCAACTTGAATCATATATGATAAATGCGCAAGTCAAGAAATCCCCCCCCCTTCCGATCCATTTATTTAGAAATTGTGCATTTAGATAATTTTAGCAATTTAATCCAAAGTGTGCTGATACACCATCAAGCAGGAGACGGCTCCGTAGCTTAGTTGGTATGCGTGTGACTACTATGCTCAAGGTCCCGGTTTCGAATCCTGACACGTTCCGCTTGAAAAATGTTAGTTGAGCGTTTCTCACAAAATACGTCCTCGTTCGGATGAAAAGTAACATACAGATCCCATGCGTGAGTGTTGTCACGTTTGGAAAAGCAAGGGTTGAGCAAAATTCAAAAATTCACAGGTAAAAGAAATTCACAAATTGTGAACTAGGTGATGCTGCACTTCCTATAATGTGTCTGTATTAAATATTACAACTTTGCTACTCCTGTCCAGATGAGCCCCAATTAAGGTGAAACGCATCGACAGGATGCCCTTGTGACTGAATTTGAGTCACTTGCCATTAATTCTTTTTTACTTTATATTAATTTAAGACTCATTAATCCTACTTTTCTTTTAAATTATAACTTTTGGCTATGGAAAAAGGCAGTTCAGCTAGATCTCTTTCATGCTGACTGTTGTTAAAACCTGCGATGTCAGGTGAAACAACGCAAAGACACAAATTGTGAGCTACGTGATGCTGTACTTCCCATAATGTGCCTGTATTAAATATTACAACTTTGCTACTCCTGTCCTGATGAGCCCTAAAGCAAACCGTGTCGACAGGATGCCCTCGTGCCTGAAGTTGAGTCACTTGTCATTAATTCTTTTTACTTTATATATATATATATATATATATATATATATATATATAAATATATATATATATATATATAATATATATATATAATAAAATAATAAATCTTCTAATGGTCTATAATTATTCAATAATATTATAATTTCTGATAAGAGAAATAAAGACCAAATTAATAATAATTTGTTTTACATTCTCTTTATTCTTCTACTCAAGCTTTCGCAATTTATCTTCAATTTCATCATCAGGACACTAAAAGTAATAACTAAGTTACTAACTAATAACTATAATATATGTTTTGACACTTACACAAACATGAAAATTTTAAATAAATATAACGATTAGCATATTCAACATAAACACTACGAATGTAAAATCAAACTGTAAATCTGACAAGTTGTTTCTTAATACAATGAATTAGTACAATTATTATAACATCACTACAATTTGAACATTTAAGCTTTCCAAAAATTGATACCTACTTACTAAAGATAACAATATGTATAACTTGTTCCTATATCTATATGTAAAATATTTAATATTATTCATCTACAGGTCCGTCAAATTTATGATGATAAATATGAAGATAAATTTTGAAAGCTTGACTAGACGAATAAAGAGAATGTAAAACAGATTATTATTAATTTGGTGTTTATTTCCCTTATCGTTTTAAGAGAAATTTAAAATAACATACCTCAAGTGGCATCTGTGTGTGTAGTTGATGAGTATTATTATGTCGCATATAGGCCATAACAAAAACTAGTTCAAACTGTGGAAAATCATATGCAGTTGATTTTGGTCCTTTGACTTTCAAGTGGCTGATTTCTAACGGTCTTTGGTTCATAATATCCATGCATTGGGAGTGTGAACCCAACCAAAAATTATTTCCCCAAAGAAATCCAGATGATGGTTGTCCACTTGCATCTAAAACTAAATACATTTGGTAAGTACTTTTTGCCAAATAACACATTCCGTATGTGTAGAATACTTATAGTAATGTAAAGTTTCAAATTAGTTATGTTATTTTCTTTTAGCATAAAATTGTTCAATTATTAATTACAGGATAGGTACTAAAATCTCCTAGTCGTTAATTTAAAAACTTGACGACTTTCTTCTTCAGTACCTTTTAACTTCTAAAAATTTTCAATTGCCTTAAAACTTTAAACAACATTATATATTATAAGGACGTTACTCATTTGATATATTTAGTATAGCGATAAGACTAGAAGTCATATAAACTTTACACATCTTACCGTTTCATTAAAGCCTATCCTGCTTAGATTAAAGGCACTGTAAAGCTTAGTTTTAATAAGTTATTTAAAGAATGTATTCCTCTGAAAGTTTCAATTCACAACCTACATTGAATATCCTTTGACATATTAAAACATCACTTACGATTATTGAATTATTGTAAACTATCTAGGACATCAAATTTTCAGTTTCATTTTATAGCTTACTTTAACCCGGTGGAAATTGAATATTGTACTGAAAACTTGACACCACTATAACGAAAACTCTTTTGCAATAGCGTTCTTTAGTATCAACTGATTACACAAGCCTTTTCAACTACTCATAGCTACAGTGGAATTGTAAAGCAATTACAACACTTTATGTCTAACTAACTGCTAACAGTACAAATATTAACTTCTTATAACAACGATGTTATCTCCTTAATTACTATCAAAGCACTATAGTTAACTATCCAAGTACTAATTGTCAATTCATACCGATCACTACAATAATTTATATAAATTACATTTTAACAGCATGTCACTACTAACTTATTTCCTATCACGATTTTATAGCTAGTATTATATTCAAGGCTTTATTTAGAAGTGCCCTTCAAAATCCTTTAACTGCAATTTATATCTTATCCAATTGCTCTAGATTATTTTGAGAATGCACCAGAATTATGTAAGTAACATCTCGAAGGTTTTTATTGTAAGTTTAATAAAGTGCAAACTCTCGTAACTTATCAACCAAATCCATCTGAAGATGCCATGCCACAAGGTGCCTACCAATTATCTTTTGTGTACAGATATCTTATTTACATTCTGCTGTATTATTTTGGCCAAAGGCAGACTAGAGGACACAGCATTACAATATTTTACAGAATAAGTATTGAATGCAATAAGTCTAAAAAGATGATGTTATGAGCCAATGCAATGATCACGACACGAGTTTGTTCTATTATACTGGGTGTAACAAAATAAGTGTAAAACATTACAGGGGATGATTCCTCATTGTAAAAGAGATAGGGTCTTTCATATAAAGAAACTTTATTGGAGCATCCCTTGTTAAGATATAGCCCCTTAAAGAGGGTACATAAAATTTGTTTTTTATTTTTTTTACAAATACTAAAAAGTTACAAAATTGAAATTAAGGTGACATTTTTTACTATCAAAAATATACTTATTCAGTAATTTATTTGGTTTACCCAATGGTTGTAAGGGATGGAAAACGCAACCCCTAAAATTTATTTCCAACATAACTTTTTGTCTTATTATTTGTTTGCCATTTAAAATTTTATTTCCAATAGCTTATTTCATTCTAAACAAAAAATGTCTCTTGAATTTTTTGCCCAAAATTAACCAGTTTGCAGAAAAAAATTATTTTACAAACAACTACGGAGATACATTGTCATAAATGCGAACTGGATTATTATTGTTATTTTGTAGTTACTACCTGCATTAAAGTATGATAAAAGATGAATAAACAAAACTAATTTATTAATAACAAAACATACAACATGTAGAAATCGTAGTAAATGTTCAATATGTCCACCTTCAGTCATTACACATGCGTCTGGACGTTGGCGCATTGAGCCACGTATTCGCTCAAATATTCCTGGAGTCTCTCTAATTACCCTGCACGCATCGGTGATGCGGTTTCTTAAAGTCTCTACATCGCAAATAGGAGTAGGATAAACCAAACTCTGTAAATGGCCCCAAGTAGAGAAATCGAGAGAATTCAAATCCGGGGATCGAGCGAGACAATTCTCTGGTCCTCCTCGACCTATCCAATGATTTGGATGTGTTTGAGTTAAATGCTAACGTGCTGCTTGACTAAAATGGGCGGGAGCCCCATCATGCATAAAAAACATAACCCTTCTGATACCACAAGGAACTTCCTCCAGCAGTACTGGATGCACTTCTCTTAAAAATTTAGTGTATGCCTCACCATTTAATCGACGAGGTAGAAAATGAGGGCCAATTAAATAATTCCCAATAACTCCGACCCACACGTTAAGACAAAAATGTTCTTGATGGTTAGCTTAGACAATAGAGTGGTTTTCATCAGCCCGTATGTGGTTATTATGAAAATTAATAATCTTGTCCCGAGAAAAAGTACATTCGTCTGTGAATTCGATCGTCTTCAGAAAGTCAGGATTTCTTTTAATCATTTCCAGCATCCAATTGGAAAATTCAAGACGGTTCGGAAAATTTCGCGGTAACAGTGCCCGTACTCGTTGTAGATGATAGGGGTATAAGAGTTGTTCCTTTAATATTCGAAATACCGTCATATGATCAACATTTAATTCAAAAGCAATCTTTCTAGTACTGCTAGTGAGTTGTTCTTCAACCAAATTAAGTACTGCTTCTTCAAGCTGTGGTGTTCTAACTTCTCGATGGCGACCACAATCCTGCATTCTTTTTTAGAATGAACCATATTCTCGTAATCTTTGATGAAGTTGGGCAAATATTCTATGCGAAGGAAGCTGCCGTTGGGGATACATTTCAGCATACTTTCTACAAGTTTCTAACCCATTACCCTGCGACAGACCGTAAACGTAATGCATATCAGCCATTTCCGCATTTGTGTATGCCATTTTAATAACAAGTGAATTATTAAACTAACAAATTAAGAACAAAACATCGACACGCAATTATTAATTCAATTTCAGAAATTTAAAAACTGACAGCGTGATAACAAATATCACTAATAGCGGCCTACTAGATAAATTAGTTCGCATTTTCATCTTATGACGATGTATCTCTGTAGTTGTTTGTAAAATAATTTTTTTCTGCAAACTGGTTAATTTTGGGCAAAAAATTCAAGAGACATTTTTTGTTTAGAATGAAATAAGCTATTGGAAATAAATTTTTAAATGGAAAACAAATAATAAGACAAAAAGTTACATTGGAAATAAATTTTAGGGGTTGCGTTTTCCACCCCTTACAACCATGAGGTAAACCAAATAAATTACTGAGTAAGTGTATTTTTGATAGTAAAAAATGTCACCTAAATTTCAATTTTGTAACTCTTTTAGTGTTTGTAAAAAAAATGAAAAACAGATTTTATGTACCTCCTTTAAGGGACTGTATCTTAATAAGGGATGCTCCAATGAAATTTCTTATATGAAAGACCATACCTCTTTTACGATGAGGAATCACCCCCTGAAATGTTTTACACTTATTTTGTTACACCCGGTATATAAGCTTAGTTACCTTTAATTAATATTGCATGTAATTCTTTTTTGTACTTACAAGTGTATAAGATGTTTTAATGAGTATATTATTAGAGGTGGTGTAGTAAAATAATGCAGAATCTGAACACAAAAAATTTGAGTTAACGACAAATTGGGCACATGACAATTAGGTGCATGCATACCTTTGATGTATAATTTAGCAATTCTGTTTTCGAGATTGTTGTAGTCACTTTCGTGTTGTATTATTTAAAAATAATTGTGGTTAGATATTAATATGTTTACAGCGTTAAGAAGTCATTATATTTTAAATAAAGTGTAGTAGTAATCCATCATTACGTCTTCAATTCTGGAACTGGTTAGACACGTACGTCTATTGTTTCCTATTCTGAGCTAACCCACAACATTTCCCTGGAATTCCCATAGCTTACACTATCTATGTGCAATATTCTGATCTAAGTCTACCTCTTCTTCTCTTTTTCCTTTCTCTGCTTCTAATATATTCCGCGCCTATCATCCTATCTCTCTTATTTTTTTACTGTTTTCCACATATTTCTTTTTTCCCCTATTATTTCTAGTACCTCTTTGTTCTTAACTTTGTCTGTCCATGATATCTTAATCATACGCCTGTAGCAGCACATTTCAAAGTTTTTCTTGTCTGCTTCTCCTATTGTCCAAGTTTCACAGCCATACAGTGCTGTGTATAAAACAAGCAGTAGTTTCTATAAGACACCAACATAAGCAGGCAATTACTAAAAATTGCCGCATTAAGAAAACGCAATTAAACAAATAATAGTTTAAACTTCAATTAAATCAAAAACCTCAAATATAAGATAACCAGAAGTACTTGAACATTAAACAGATGGTTTATTTTCGCTGAACGTCGTAAATGTCATTTAGATTATTATAAGAAATAAAGTTTTTTTTAATTAATTATTTGGAATGGTGTCTTGTGTCATGTTAAGTATGCACTCATATTAATTGAATAATAAAAATAGGAATTACAAATGATAATTATTTATATATGAAAAATAAACTGCTTTAATAATGTTCTCACAAGGTTATGGGCCGAGCGCTGGTAATTGTGTAGTTCCAAAATAATGTAGTTGACAACATGTGGCATAGAACAACTAGAAATGTCTGTAAACGTAATATTCGTGACAATATATAGTTTTGTACATCAACAAAACAGGAATACGATTTGCCCAAATAATGTGGAAACCCATCATATCGTATGGCAGAAATTTGCAATATTTGAATTTCATAAAAATGAAGTATGACTTCTGAAAAGTTTGATGGTAAAAATGCATTAGAATTCGCCAAGTTACAGGGCAGTAATAATTATCGTGAGTGGCGAATTGATGTGGAAATGTTTTTACGTTCGCATGGACTATATGGTTTTATTATAAATGTGGAAAATGCTATTGAAGTCTCACCAACTGTACATGCGTCACGTAAGGAAAAGAGCGATTAGACTAGACGCCGTGATAAATCACCTATGATTTATTTGTCACTCACTACCCAAGTTTAACTATTAGTAAATGGGATTACCGATTCTCGAATAATGTGGTCGACATTAGAATCCAATTTTGAACCATCATCAAAGGTAATGATTAGACAGCTTCTTACAAAATTTTACTTGACGGTTATGCAAGAAAATGAGTCGATCGCATTATATATAGCCAAGCTCCGAGATTTACAGCGAAATTTGAATAACGTGAAATGTGAAATTAAGGACATATGTGACGTACAAGATGATTAGTGAACTACCGAAAAGATTCAATGTAATCGTGCAGCAGTTATATCAATTACCCAATGAACAGTTCACGTCCGAAGCAAATCGCAATAGCCTTATTAGCGGGAGATAGTCGTTTGCAAAACAGTTTGCCTAGATTAGGTATTCATTTGAACAATGTTTCTGGAGCATTTGCGATTGGTATCTACATCTACCTCCTTTTTCCTATCGCTGCTTGTAATATATCTCACACTATTCCCCAAAAATGCCTTAGAACGTATTCTGCCCTGCTATTTCCCCTATTTTTTTTTCCAGAAATATCGTAACTCCCCTACCATTTCTATAACCTATTTGTCATTAACTTTGTTTGTCCATACTATCATTCTCGTACATCTGAAACACAACATTCCAAGAGACTGCTACCGTTTTTCTGTCTGCTTTTCCTACTGCTCCTATTTGATAGACGTTCTGTGCTGTGTTCCATACATATGCTTTTAACAATTTTCTTCTTGTGTTTATGTTTGTCGTCTTTGATCATAGGCACTGTTCTTTCTTGTTAGATGCAGTTTGGTCCCATTCTATTGTTTTACAATTATATACCCTATTTTTCTGGCATTCAGTGGTAGTGAAGGGGAGTAAGCAGCCTGTGGCTGCCAAGTTCCCCCAGCACTTGAACATTTGCCGATTTAATATTTGTTCCAATATATCCTTTCCCACAATCAACATTAGTTGTAGATATTTCACAACCAACACGTGTAGTTGTTTATAATAATCATCAGATTATCTGTGTTTATTTTTTTTGTTATTAAGTTTTCCATCTCCAAACTTGTTGGGTACGTGCATCCACTTATTTATATTCTGAGCTAGCCTACACAGTTCTGTGAAATTCGCACACAGCCTATGTACAACTCAGTTCCTCTTCTATTGTTTTCTAATTATAGGCTCAATTTCGCCGCGATACAGTGATATGTGAAGGGGGTTAAACAGCCTGGGGCTGTCAAGATCCCCAACACTTAGACATTTGCCGAATTCATAGATTTCCAGTAAATCCTTTCATACAATTAACATTATTCGGGAATATTGCACAACCAATACTTGCAGTTGTTTATAATAATCATCTTGTTTAAGTACAGTTATTTTTCGTCATTAATTTATCCATCTTGGGACTGGTTGGATGCATACCTCCATTGATTTCTGTTCTGAGCTAGCCTACACATTTCCCTGAAATTCCTAAAGGCTATATCTTTCACTATCTGTGTGCAATAGTCTAACCTAGGTCTACCTCTACTTCTCTTTTTTTCTATCTCTGCTTCTAATATATTCCGCACTATTCCCTCATGCCGTAGTGTGTGGCCTATCATCCTATCTCTCCTATTATTTACTGCTTTCCACATATTTCTTTCTTTCACTACCATTTCTAGTACCTCTTTGTCCATGATATCCCCATCATCCGTCTGTAGCACCACATTTCAAAAGCTTCTACCTTTTTCTTGTGCTTCTCCTACTGTCCATGCTTTACAGCCATACAGTGCTGTGCTCCACATATATGTTTTAAGCAATTTTTTCTTGTTTCTATGCTTGTTGTCTTTGAACACAGTAGATGCTTTTTCTTGTTAAATGTAGCACGACATTGTGCTAATCTTTGTATTGTATCTTTTGCGTTTTTTCCATCTTGCGTTGATTGGCTTTCTAGGTAGCAGAAATCCTTTACTCTTGTTAGAACTGTTTCCATTTCAATAAAAGCAGTTTCTAACTCTTCCTTGCTAGATGCTAATATCGCTATATCATCTGCAAATCTAACCATATCAATCTTTTGTTCCTGCATAGTAATTCCAAATGTCTTTCTGCATTTGACAGTATTCATTGCCTGTTCAATGTTAAGTTAAAAATTAATTTGGATAGGGTACATCCCTGTCTCACCTCTTTCATAATATTTACTTGTCTACGTTCCTGCTCTACTTCTATTACCACTGTTTGCTCTTTGTATAAGCTATGTACTATTTGTCTATCTCTATAACTCATTCCAATCTTTTTGAGTATTTCGAACCCTTTTTTCCATTTTACATTGTCGAATGCTTTTTCCAGATCTACAAACCCTATATACACGCTTTCCCCTGTTTCTATTGTTTTCTTTATTATCACCCTCAGGACTAAAATAGCTTCCCGTGTTCCCTTGTTTTGCCTGAACCCAAATTGATCTTTTCTTAGTATTTATTCAGCAAGTTTTTCCATTTGTCTTTGTACAATTCTAGTTAATATTTTTGATACGTGTGCTGTCAAACTTATTGTTCGAAAACTTACACATCTATCCGTGTCTTTCTTTTTTGGTATAGTTACTATGATGTTACATTTGAAATCTTTGTGTATCTCGCCTGTCTCATACACATAGCTTACAAGTTGGAAGAGACGTTCTGTTACTGCTTGTCCAGCAGCTTTTGAGTTTCTGCTTGCACCTTATCTGTACCCGACTCCTTACCATTTTTCAGACCCCTTAATGCTAATTCGAATTCATCTCGCGGTATAGGATATTCCAAGTCATCATTTTCAATGTCTGATTCCTGCTCTAATGCTGTTAGTTCTTCTACTGCATATAAATTCCCTATATATTCGTGTCATCTACCCGCTTTCTCTACATTTTCAATAATTACGTTTCCCCCCTTGTCCCTTATATTTTTGCTATATGGTTTTATATCCTTAAAATTAATTCTGATTAGTTTGTATGCTTCATCTGTCTTTCCTATTTCCATCTTAATTTGTACCTCTTTGCACTTTTCATCAATCCATTGTTCTTTAGCTTTCAAGCATTTGCAAATAATTTCCCATTTTATGGCTTTGTATCTCTGTTTTCCTGTTTCGTCTGATTTATTTTTGTATTTTCGTCTTTCTTCTATTAAATTCAGGATATCCTTTGTTATCCATGGTTTCTTATTTTCTTTTTGTGTATACCCCAGAATATCTCTGGCCACCATGTCTAGGCTGGATTTAATGTAATTCCATTCTGTTTCTACTTCCTTTGAATACGAAATTTTTTCGATATCTGGAAGATTATTTCCGTAGTGTTGGTATATTTCAACACGAGTAGTTATTTTCTTGAACAAAATGGCATGGCAGAAAAAGTGAATTATGGTGCTGTGGATGCAGTGAGAAGATTACTTATTTCATCAAACTTAAATGCTAAATTTTGGGCAGAAGCCCTGTTACGTGCAAACTGAATTTGCACTTAAACATTGTTTTAGTTCAGTTTTTTAATGTACGGAAGTTTTCCCGCCATAATTTTAAATACGCAAGACGCGCGAACATTTTTAAATGAACTGGGCGGGGCTTCCGGCACGTCACAATAGTGCAATTGGAAGTGTGAATTATCCCTATAGGGGTATAGCAATGCTACAAAGAGTAGGGAGTTCCGCGGTTCTCGCGCGGAAACGTGGCTTTTTACGCCAAACTTTGAAGTGAACAGTCGTGCCGGGTGTCGTGTTATCTTATTATGTAGATTTCCTATCTTGAGTATCTTTCCTTAATTCCCTATTCCCGTCTTCCACTGCATATAGGAACGAAGATGACCCTGGACCATGACCCCGAGATAATTTGGATGTCCAACTCTACCAGCAGCGATGCCGAGGTTACCGTGGCGTGATTTCCTGCCGGTTAGCGGATCCTTCACGTGAGTAGATTATCTAATTTTTATTGTTTAAATTTTATGTACCTTCTCTTAATTATGGCGCAATATAAATTATCAGTGACGTCATGTGTATCTTATGAACTTTGGTAATTGTATTACCGGCTTTGAAGAGCCATCTATCGCCATTTCAATGTACCAGAATCTAAGTGTAACATTTTGTTAACTGCATTACCGACCAGGTAAAACTGTAAACGAAGTGTAGCAGATGGCGCCCAACGTGGGGCTTCTTCTTTGTTTTTAGGTTAGAATAATTTCCTTTATAAGGATACAATGCATTAATAGCTTCTTCACTTAAAGAACTTTACTTTTATTCATGTAAGTATTTACCTTACCTTATGTCTTTAAATACAGTATTATAGAATTACCTATTAAAATATCTTTAGTTGCTTTCCTTAACTTTGAAAGGCCGTTTTTTGAAACTTAAATACATTGTTCTTTATGTTACATTCTAAAATTGCATTATGGTTTATCTTTTACATGAAAATTTTGTGTTTAAAAAAAACACTTGAGTGAAATAAATTGCTAGTATACCTTTTTAAGAAGTGTTTGACTATACGTTGTTGCCTTATAGGTTAAATAACATATCCTCTGCGCCCATTTTCCATTTTGGAAGGCTTGTCTGTCATTATCTATAAAATATGTATTTAACTGAACATTGATTTCGTTTCCATATACCTTAAATGTGTTTCTTTGGTGTTATCGGTGACGTTCTAACAAGTTCTTACCTCTAAATATCGTATCGTATTACCTTAAAGTAACTGTAACGTGTTTTTACCTTCTAACCTGCGTCAAAATCGCATATTTTTATATCGTGTCTTGAATATTGTATTCATAATGAACGTATCACATTTAAAATCGCTGGAATTAATCTACGAGCTGGAATGTAGAAGTATCATAGCTGCGAGCAATCAGAATGATAGGCGATCTCAACTTAGGGCTGTTTTGTCACAGGAAACCAAAGGCGTTGCTATCTTAAAGAACCCTGTTGGCGATTGGCCACTCAACGTATCAGAAATTAAATTAACTTTAGATGATATATCGGGTATAATAAACAAAACAGATCCTGCGGCCACTAATATCGAATTAGGGAGATTGACTTCAAGAATAACCCACGTCAAACACCGTATCGAATCATTATCTTTATATAACGATGACCAAGCGACTCAAGCTAAACAAAGTTTGTTGTCCGAGGTGTTATTGCTTGAAGGAATTCTTTTAGAAAGACTTAATCCTAACGCAGACGTAGATATATCGTCACCTTTTTCAAATCTTGCGCTTGCCGAACCTAAACCATTCGGAAAACCTATACCTGTATACAAATGGGGTCTCACCTTTGAAGGGTTTGATTCGAAGGTTTCTTTATCATCCTTTCTTGACCGGATTAACGATTTTAAAATTTCCGCGGGTGTACCGACCAAGATCTATTTATCTCAGCTGGTGATTTGTTCGCAGGCTCAGCATTAATATGGTACAGAAACATACGACACCAAATTTCTACCTGGAATGAGTTAGTTGCCTGTTTAAAACGAGATTTCCTACCTTATGGCTACATTAACGATCTTTGGAACGAAATTCGTAACCGAACTCAAGGTCCCGACGAAAATGTTGTGTCTTTTATTACCTCATTAGAAGCTTTATATAGCAGACTCGACAAAAAACCTTCCGAATCCGAAATTATCGATCAATTACTTAGAAATTTAAACCCCATTTCTCAGAACGTTTGGCTTTACAGCCCATATCTTCGCTAGCTCATTTTAAAGACCTATGTCGCTCTCTCCAAGAAGTGAGGTCAAGGATTGACAAATATCGACCACCACCGAGAAATTATCTGGTCTTCTCGAACCTGATCTAGCTTGCCAAGTTCGAGCTTCCCGTAAAGTATCTACCCTTAACGTTCCTTCTACCGTCACTAACAACGCACTTACCTGTTGGAACTGCAAGCGAAGTGGACATAGCTATACTGTCTGCACTTACCCTAAAAATATTTTTGTTATGGCTGTGGTCGCTCAAATATCTACAAATCTAACTGCACCAACTGTAATCCTAACGTATCGGGAAACTCCCGTCGAGATATTTCAAATCAGGGTGTGAATATCTCAAGAAACCAAAATCGCCCTCAACACCAATCATCCAACGGACACAGACGCCAATAAATTTAAATTATAAAACCACTTCTAACGTTGTACCGTCATTAAATTTATCTAATAATAATACCGCTACTATTAATGTACAAAATACCTTACCTTTATTAGAGGAATTATGCTACACTACTCCAGCCGAGTGGTCTAAGTGGTTACAAACCGTCAATTCCTTTTATCATAAAAGACTACCGCTGTTTCACAACTTGTTAAAAACCCTTCGATAACCGTCCACACTTATCTATCTCAATTGGTTCCTTAAATGTAATTGCTTTACTGGATACAGGTTCTTCATGTTCTCTTATAAATAACGAAGGTTTACATCAATTATCTCAACAAAATATCAAAATTCAAATTATTCCTGAAAAACTTCCATAAATTTAGCTGACGATAATCAAATACATGTAACCGGTTCCCTTAAGTTAAAAATTCGTGTAGAGTCTCTTGAACGTGATGTTTTATTTTGATTGTCCCTGCATTAGCGTATCCTTTTCTGCTAGGCGTTGATTTCTGTAAACTTTTAATCTGTCACTTTACTTTCAGGATTTTTCATGGCAAACCTCTATTAAAACGAACTCCTGTGCATCTACAGGAATATCTAACAAAATCTCTCTTACTGATTCCCAAGATGTAACTCTTAACGCTACAATCGACAAATTTCGCAAACTTAATACCTCTGAACTTGGTTGTGTTACAACGGCAACACACGTTATCTCTACAGGTGATGCCCTTCCCTTTAAGCAACGTCAATATCCCTTATCGCCTGCCTTACAAAAGCATTTACATGCGGAAATAGACAAAATGTTAGTATCTGGTGTTATCTCTCCTTCAAATTCACCGTGGACCTCTCCCGTATTGCTAGTTCGGAAAAGAATGACGAATGGCGTGTCTGTTTTGATGGCAGGAAGCTAAATTCTGTTACTGTTCCAGACGCTTATCCTTTACCTAGAACTGATTCAATTTTGAGCAGGCTTCGTAATGCAAAATTTATCTCATCTATCGACCTTAGACAAGCTTTTTATCAGATACCTCTTGACTTATCTTCTCGTCAAAAAACTGCTTTTTGTGTCCCAGGCCGAGGTCTTTTCGAATATAATTTTTTGCCATTTGGTCTCTGTAACGCTCCACAAACTTTACAACGTACTATGGATCAAACGTTAGGTTCTATCTTACATCAAGAACGTGCCTTTGTATTTTTAGATGATATCTTAGTTATCTCAAGTTCTTTCGATGAACATATCGCCACATTAGATGAAGTTGCTGAACGTTTAAATGCAGCAGGTTTTAAGATAAACTGGGAAAAGTCTCAATTTTGTCGTTCATCCCTTACATTTCTTGGTTTTATTGTCGATGGGACAGGCTTACGAGCCGATCCTGCTAAAGTTGATGCCATTACTAAATTTAAAACACCAAAACTGTTACCGAAATCAAACGTTTGATAGGAATGATTAGCTATTATCGCATTTTTTACCTAACCTTTCAACTATATCTGCACCCATTACCGCTTTAATTAAAAATAAAAGAAATCCCAAACTATCGAGTGGAATTTAGAATCCCAACAAGCTTTCGAACAAATTAAAACACTAATCACTTCAGCACCTATCTTAATCTCTCCAAATTTCGATGATAAGTTTTATATACAAACCGATGCCTCACTTACCGGGTTAGGTGCAATGTTGTTCCAGGTAAACAATGGTTTAGAACATCCAATCGCTTATGCGAGCCGTGCCTTAACTTCTGCCGAACAAAAATACTCTGCTACCGAACGAGAACTATTGGGTGTTATCTTTGGCATCGAGAAATTTAGAGGATATGTCGAAGGTACACACTTTACCGTAATCACTGATTGTGCAGCACTCACTTGGCTTAATAACTTGAAACAACCCGCAGGTCGTTTGGCAAGATGGAACTTGCGTATATCTCAATTTACTTTCGATGTTAGGCATAGGCCTGGCAAATTAAATATCGTACCTGATGCGTTATCTCGAGATGTTTTTTCTCTTAACCTTCCAAATTTAATTCTGGATACCTGGTACCTCAATATGATAAAAAGTTTCCGATAATCCCGACAAATTTCCTACCTTCGAGTAACTAATAATAGACTGTATAAATTTGTATCCTCGTCCCCACATAAAATATCGAATATACCTGAATGGAAACTCGTTGTGCCCACTGCAAATCGCAGTGAGGTGCTCAAATTATGTCACGACGATCCCTTAGCTGCACACCTTGGTGTTACAAAACTCTCGCGAAAATATCTGAATTGTATTACTGGCCCACACTTAAGCAATCTGTTTGTCGCTACATTAAAAGCTGCAAAATTTGTGGTTCCCATAAAAGTTCGCAAGATGCTCGCCCTGGTTTAATGGGTAACTTTAAGCGTGTATCTTATCCCTTTCAATTAATATCGCTTGACTTATTAGGACCTCTCCTCGATCGAAAAGAGGTAATCAATATCTTTTGGTTGTTACCGATTGGTTTTCTAAATTTGTTATGGTGCAACCCTTACGTAAAGCTACCTCCGCTGCAATAATTAAATTCCTAGAACAGAATGTCTTTCTTATCTTTGGTGTCCCCAGATTATTCTTTGTGACAATGGTGCACAATTTATCTCTAAAGATTTTCAGAATTTCGTTAAAAGTTACAAAGTACAAAAATTTGGTTTAACGCAAAATATCATCCCCAAGTAAACCCTACCGAGAGAGTAAATCGAGTGTTAATTACCGCTATCTCGTCTTATATTAATTCAGACCATACTACATGGGATGAACATATCTTTGAAATTGCTCAAGCTTTGCGTACATCTAAGCACGAAGCAACCCAATTCACTCCGTCTTTTCTTGTTTTTGGAAGATATACCCCAATCGATGGGAGTTACTATGGTTTAGTGCCTGACGATACTAACGTAATTGAATTTGACGATAAAGTACGCTGGGACAAAGACCAACAGTCATTACCTTCTATCTTTAACAACGTTAGAAAAAATTTGTTAAAAGCTTACGAAAAGAGCAAGGACCATTATAACTTGCGTAAGCGAAATATTTCCTTTGCCTTAGGCGAACAAGTTTGGAAAAAGAACTATGTCTTATCGGATGCATCTAAGAAATTTTCTTCAAAATTGGCCCCTAAATTCATTCTGTGTAAAGTCACACGTGTTATTAGTCCTCTTATCTATGAACTTCAGGATACTGAAGGAAAACGCCAAGGCAGGTGGCATATTAAAGACCTTAAGCCATTCTCTGCTGACCCAAATGCTAATTAAGTTTTTCATGTCCCATTCTCCTCACCATCTACCTAATATTTTTTGTTCTCGTCATCAATTAGTATCTTTAATTACTTATTCCTTCTCTCATATAGTATATAATTTCTTACACGTTTAACTTTACTTACCTTAATTTAGCTATCTTTTCTTTTCGTTGACTTTCCTCGACCATACCGTTACTCATATATCACTTCATCCTCTACACCCCCAATATAGCTCTGTCGTTTCATTTAATTAACCCTTGAAATTTTCCTACTACATATTGTTCGGTCTTTAGTATTTCTCTTATATGGTTTAATTGAAAGGTAATTGTCGTAACTTTGGTTGAAATAACCCATTGAATTTTTATGACTGGTTTTGGCTGATGTTGAGTGAATGCTTTCTTCTTTGGGCTCACATAGGACACGCGCAGTCTATGCCATTGAAAGAAATAGTTCATATTCGCAGTTGCAAAGGCTAGGATTGTCTATTCCATGTGTTTTCTTCTGAATTACTGCAGTCGCCCACATTATACTACATCATTACACTATATCTTTATTTGTTTTTCTACTAAATCAACATAACGTATAAACATTTTTTCGTTGTTTTTATTGAACTTTGTGGTGAGGTGCTATTGCTTCTTATTGTTATCTTATTAAATTCTCGGTTGTTTTAGCATATGGGGACAGTGTATCTGTATCTAACTGCTTTTAATTGGACATTTTGTGTGTTTAGGGTGCTACCGATTTAAAAACTACCTTAAAACAGTTTGTTTTTGTGTGTTTGTATCTGTGAAGATACTTTTAAGTTGTCGTGTCTATCTTTGTCTGATTTTCTTATCGTAGTCGAAGCACTCGTTAGGAAAATTATCGTACTAGTTCTCTTAGGAGTCTAGTGAATTTTAAAATGTGTATATCTTATCTTGTCGGATTAATATCGCAGGTGGTCCTTCAGACTGCGCTGTGTTTTATAGGGACAATTCTCTACTTTCTCTCGGACGCTTGTCCAAAAACTATACTTTTCTTAACCCGCTATCTCCGCTATGCCTTATTCTTCTCTCGGTGGACCTGTTCTTGTCCCGGAACACCCGTCTGCCTCATAAGAATGATGTTCCCTCATTCCGAGCTACTGACCACACTTGTTGGTTGAGTAGCGCTTTGCTATCCACCTTTCCTCTGTCGCTTTTGCTCAATGCGAGCCCTTCCTCTTCTTTCTTCTACCTAGAGGTGCCTCTTATGCACTTCAAAACCAACCTCCTTCTTTTTACCTTTCCTATCTCTACTACCTTTTCTTTTCTGTTAGTCACCGTGTGGTTGTGCGGAGGTTTTCACAGACACCTGGACCATGTCTCTGCGAATCTTTCGTGGGGTCATGCGGTGCCGCTGTTAGTGCATAGGCTCTGGCAGTGAAGGTATGTATGAGTGTGTGAATGTGTGAGTGAATGTGTATATCTTTATACCGTATGGATATCGGGTGAATAGTTTCACCGATATCGATCAACACTGGGTGCAGGAATGCACCCAAAGGTCTTTGCCGGTCCCCCGTGCTGTTCTTACGAACGGACCTGCCTCACAGGTTTCTCTTTTGGAGGGCACGGGTCAATCCCATTTAAACGGCTCTACTGGAGCCACTCTTGTTGTTATCATTGTCTTGGGTAATAACTAGGCCAATATCTTTGTCTTCTTTATTATCTTCGATAATACCTTTAGGTTTAATATCGTTATCTTATTGATTACCTTTGGTAATAACCTTAGTTTAGTATCGTTATCTTACCAATTACTGTTAGTAATAATTTTGGTTTAATTTATCGTTATCTTACCGACTACCGTTAGGAATGACTTCGAGTTATGTCGCGTTATCTTACCGGTTATCTTGAGCAATAACTTCTGTTTAAATTCATGTTACCTACTATCTCTTATAATCACTTTAACTTAATATCGTGTTATCTTATCGAGTATCTCAAATAATAACTAAAGCTTAATACCGTTATCTTATTCATTACCTTTGAGGATAACAACTTAAGCTTAATATCTTTACCTTATCTATTATCTTTAACATCAATTTGAGATCTTATCTTATCTTTTATCGTCCTAACGTGTGGTATATATGACCAGACGTGGGAATTATCTTTCTGAAAATTAAGTGAAAAGCTAACCCAATTTAGAAATGTAATTTGTCAGGTTAGCATATAAGAATTTAGTAGGCGGTACTTTTGGTAAATTTGTGGATTCACAACTGTGTCATGGACAAGTTAAATGTGCATCGGAGGAAACCAAAGTACCAGAAACAAAATTTGCTAGAGTGCAAGTGACGCTCTCATGAACTTTTTAAATTTGGGCACTTCTTGCCAAAAAAGAAGAATAGTTTGATGCGACACTCATGTGTGTTTGCATATAAGAACTATATGTTAGCTTTAGTTAGATAAGTTTAGATAGGTTTAGATAGGTTAGGCGACTTGTCGCACCCGTGTTAGTTTAAGCAGTGTTTCATGCTCCCCGACAAATTTGTGCTGTCGGTAAGTAGTGTAGTCAAAGACTATCGGGCTACCTATTCCGTTTCCTGGTACTTCGGTAGACGTGTTATCGGTCGAAAAACCAGGTGGCGCCTTATATAAACATTTTGTAGGTTTTAAGTTAGGGTTTATGTAGGGTAGTAAGGACTTAGATTTTAAGCTGTTACTGTGCTAACAGACTTTTTCTTTTTAAGTTTTTCGTTTGTGGCTTTGTCGCGATTGTTACGTGCAAACTGAATTTGCACTTAAACATTGTTTTAGTTCAGTTTTTAATGTACGGAAGTTTTCCCGCCATAATTTTAAATACGCAAGACGCGCGAACATTTTTAAATGAACTGGGCGGGGCTTCCGGCACGTCACAATAGTGCAATTGAAGTGTGAATTATCCCTATAGGGTATAGCAATGCTACAAAGAGTAGGGAGTTCCGCGGTTCTCGCGCGGAAACGTGGCTTTTACGCCAAACTTTGAAGTGAACAGTCGTGCCGGGTGTCGTGTTATCTTATTATGTAGATTTCCTTATCTTGAGTATCTTTCCTTAATTCCCTATTCCCGTCTTCCACTGCATATAGGAACGAAGATGACCCTGGACCATGACCCCGAGATAATTTGGATGTCCAACTCTACCAGCAGCGATGCCGAGGTTACCGTGGCGTGATTTCCTGCCGGTTAGCGGATCCTTCACGTGAGTAGATTATCTAATTTTTATTGTTTAAATTTTATGTACCTTCTCTTAATTATGGCGCAATATAAATTATCAGTGACGTCATGTGTATCTTATGAACTTTGGTAATTGTATTACCGGCTTTGAAGAGCCATCTATCGCCATTTCAATGTACCAGAATCTAAGTGTAACATTTTGTTAACTGCATTACCGACCAGGTAAAACTGTAAACGAAGTGTAGCAGCCCTTCAGTATTATGTACATAGAAAAATAGGATCCCGCATGCTACCAATCCCAATAAAACTCCTTATGAGTTGTAGACGCGGAGAAAAGCACACATTTCTCATTTCAGTATTGTTGGGTTTATGGCATTTATTTTTATTCCCAAAAAATATCGTCACAAACTAGAAGCAAAATCTAGGAATGGCATTCTACTTGGGTATGTGATATTCACACGTGGGTATAGAGTCTATGACCCTGTTAGGAACCAAGTGTTAGAATTGAAACATATCAAGATAGATGAATTAGTGTTTAATTTAGAAAGATCAAAAAATAATGTTAGTCACTTTTTAATCTGGAAGATGTATGTGATGAGGAAGTATGTGATGAACAATCTGTAGTTGAGCCTGATTTAAAAATTGATTCAGTTCCAGTTGCCGTTACTCCTAAATGTACACTTTGTGGAAATTCCAAAACATGAAACATCAGGAGGTACCTAGGAGAGATGGATCACGTACAGACAACTATTATTGATTAAGCAAAGAAAAATATTGTTCCAAATATGATGTACAAGCCTTATGTTTAAAAAGGGGCTTAACTTACGGTCCGAATGATCCTAATAAAATAGCCAGATATTGTGAGAATGAAGATGGTTTTGATGATATGTTAGCTTGTTTTGTAGAAGTACCCAATAAGTACAATGATATTGATAATTCCATTCATAGAAAGGAATGGGAAAATGCAATAAAGGAAGAAATTTCTATTAATGAAAAACAGGGTGTATGGGAAGTGGTTCCTAGACCCCAAAATCAAAAGGTTATATCATGTAGATGGGTTTTTAATTTAGAAACTAATATCAATGAAATAGTGAAACGCTTTAGAGCATTATTAGTTGCCCATGGTTTTAGACAAACCTATGGGGTGGATTATTTCAACACCTTTGCACCTGTTGTAAAGTTTAATTTAATAAAATTACTTTTTGTACTTCTAGTCATACGGAATGACTGGATTCATGCCCATTGGGATATAAAATGTGCGTTTTGTACAGCGATTTGAATGAAAAAGTATATATGGAAATATCTCAAGTTATAAAAATATAAACAACACAGATCTTGTTTTATATTTGCGAAAATCGATTTATGGCCTAAAACAATCAGGGTCGAATTGGTATTGCCATATTTCAGATATTTTGAAAAAATTGGATTTTTACATATCTAAACATTTTTCTTAATCTTCGTTGGGAATTAAACCACTCATAGTTTTTAAAATCATATTTATCTACGTTTCGATCCATGACCTAGATCGTTGTCAAAAACATTGTCCTTGTTTTTTCACCTAAACGAGGATTGTGTGATATTATTATATGTGGATGACATTGTTATCTTTTGTAAAAATGTAGGTTGTATGGACCATATATTTACCTGTTTCAGCAAATTTTATGAAATTTCCGATCTTGGTTCTATTAAAGAATTTTTGGGCATGGAATTTAAGCACGAAGGAAATAAATATTATTTAAGTCAGCAAAAGTATATCATAAAATTGTTAAAACGTTTTAATGCAGATATAAATATACCTGTATATACTCCTATGAATGTAGGATATGTTTTTGACCAAAACATTAATAGTGAAGCCCTAGATTTACCTTTTATAGAACTATTGAGATGCCTCTTATTTATTGCTATTAGGAGGCAGCATGATATAATGTTTTCTACCATATATATGGGCCAATTTTTATCTAATCGAACTAAGGAACATTTTCAATGTCTGTTGGGAATTTTAAAGTATGTTGGATGTAGTATAAACTATAAAATTAATCTATCAAACTGTAGTTCAACAGCGCTGGTGATATACACTGATGCCTCTTGGGGGTGCAGCTATAGATTCACATAGATCACTTAGTGATTTTATTTGGTCTTTAGGGGGAGTGTACTTAGGATAACATGGTAACATTCAGAAATGTATTTCACGCAGCGCTACGGAGGCAGTATATGTAGCTTTGGACTCTGCCTGCACTGAGATGTGAGTTGTTAAAGGATTGTCAGAGTTTAAAAATGAAAATATTGTATTTTGCGACAATCAATCCGCTATTTATTTTTCAGAAAATGTTATAATAAATAATCGCAGTAAACATATAGATATTAAGCACCATACTATTAGACAGTTTTTGAATGAGGGTGCTTTAGTTCTTCAATATGTTAATTCAAGTTGCAATATAGCCGATCTATTAACTAAGCCTAGGTTACGTTGTAAACTAAGTTTATTTACAAAATGTATTTTTTTTAATAATGTTCGGAATAGGGGGAGATTGTGAGAATAATTATGAAATATGTATTCCTAGTATTTTATTATTTAAAAATTAAGCTGAGAGTCCTTCTGTATTGACATCGTTTATTCTTGCCGATCGTCGCAAAGATCATTTTAATTATTATAAGAATTAACCTTTTTTTAAAATTAATTATTTGGAATAGTGTATGTCGTGTTAAGTATGCATTCATATTCATTGATTAATAAAAATAGGAATTACAAATTATTATTTATATTTGTATAAACTACTTTAATAATGTTCTCACCATTTGCAAACAAATGGCTTTACCAATAAGCGTAATAGAAGTAATATTCAATGTAAATAAGTTAATTTTAAATCCTGCAGGTATAATAGTCAATATTCATATAATAGGATCATGAACTAAAATACTCCCTGTATGTTTGTTGTGGTTTGTTTAGCATTCTTCTTAATCTTCTTTGGGAATGAAACCACTCATAGTTTTTAAAATCTATTTTATTTACGTTTCGATCCATGACCTAGGATTGTTGTCAAAATAATAAAAACTTCAAGTTTGACGTTTATGACATAAATTGAAGGTTACTTTGATTTATTGATGTTTGAAATATTTGGTTTGAGTACACTAAGCAAAAATTTTAAAGTTTAAAGAATGATTGCCTTCAATTTGTGTTGCGACCTGGGATCGACTTTCCTATGGTAGACGCTTAACGTGAAATCAGCTGATTAATTTTATTGATGAATTTTATATAAATTCAATAATTTGGAAAGCATTTTTTAACATGTTTCTATTTATACAATTGAGAGATTTCTGATTTTATGTCTTATTTTACCGAGATTCAGAAATCTCTCAATTGCATAAATAGAAACATGTTAAAAAATGTTTTCCAAATTATTGAATTTATATAAAATTCATCAATAAAAATTAATCAGCTGATTTCACGTTAAGCGTATTGGCTACCATAGGAAAGTCGATCCCAGGTCGCAACACAAATTGAAGGCAATCATTCTTTTAAACTTTAAAAATTTTTGCTTAGTGTACTCAAACCAAATATTTCAAACATCAATAAATCAAAGTAACCTTCAATTTATGTCATAAACGTCAAACTTGAAGTTTTTATTATTTTGACAACGATCCTAGGTCATGGATCGAAACGTAAATAAAATAGATTTTAAAAACTATGAGTGGTTTCATTCCCAAAGAAGATTAAGAAGAATGAACTAAAATGATAAAATCAAGCTCGAAGACCCGTGAACAAAATGTGACGATAAATCGATAATAATTAGTGGTAGAGAAAAAAGACAAAAATTGCAATTTTAAATATCAACGAATACTCCAAGGTTATCTTATAATTTCAAAAAAAATTGAGGCCGAATTTAACAGCAAATGCGACAGCAATTCATTTCAATCTTCAAAAAAATCGAAGGAAAAGTACGCTAATTAAAAAAAACAAAACATAAATTTTCCCTGAATAAATTAATCTTACTGAAAACTAGGGACGGACCTTTTATTCCAGTTGAGTTGACAGATATAAACAATATAATAAAAGATCTCATCTCGGAACAGATTGAAGGATAACATAGCGAGTAATTATTGATTAAATTATGTCTTATTACATTATTTGCACCAACAGGTTGTTCTTGAACTACAGCAACATCAATATTATTGATAAAATTGATAGCAGCACCCTGCTTTTCATTAACTGGAGGAATTTCTTCATTTTCACTACATACGATATTATGCAATACAACTGTTGTTACAACAATCGCTTGGGCAGGGTCTAGATTTACACGTAAACCTATCGCAAGGCATGGAAATAGTCTTTTCCATACACCATATTGTCTTTCCACACAAATCCTTGTTCGTATTAGTGTTTCAATATCATTTCTAGGTTTTAATAATGGTGTTATTAAATATGGTTTTAGTGGATATCCACCGTCGTTAACAAGAAGACTCTCTCCATAATGTCCGCATTCAAAAGAAGCTGAAATAGCTGAATTGCGAAAAATTTGTAAAATCGTGTGAAAATCCGAGTCACCTTGTCACAATATTTAAAATGTTCAAATCCGGATCAGAAATTGTTTGAACATTAAGTGAAAAAAATTGCTTTCTTTTTCGAAAATTTTCAGCATTGTCACCTCCCGGTGATTGTATTCTTACATGGATACAATCTAGTGTTCCAATGCATCTAGGAAATCTAGCAATATTGTAAAAACATTGACGAATATCTGTTATTTCTTCATTCGATTGCGGCATTTTTATATATTGTGGTCAAAGTCGTGCTAGTGCCACACTAATTCTTCTGACTGTTTTACAACTTGTTGTTTTACTGGCACCACAAAAGTTTCCGGTTGCCCGTAGAAATGATCTATATGCATAAAAATTTAAAGTTAATAGCAACTATTGTGCAGCACATAAATAGTCATTCCTAAAACATCAATTTGACATAATGCTTTTTATTTAAAATATTACCTTACCTATTTGTTGGATATGAAATTGCATGTTCAACTTCCTCCAAAAGCTTTTCGACAGTTCTAATAGAGTAATCAGAAAAGTCTTTTTGGTCATATTCTTCGAAAAATCTGGTCCATTTCGTATATTCTTTGGTTTTGTAGGTTCTTCAAGACTACTATAAGCATTTAAATTATATGCACCATAAAAATCCCTTATAGATTGTTTTAGGTTATAGAGATAGCTGATTACGTATCAAAACAACTGGAGTTTGACTTTATTTATTAAAGATGATTACAAAAGGACAAACTATTAAATCTTAAGCTGTAGAAACACTTTACTATTAAAGCACAAAACTATCTGTTCTATATCTATTCTATACAATACACAACAAACTGTAAGTTAAATTTAAACAAGTGAAGTTCAGAATTGCTTTTAGCAATACAAATAAAATTAACAATTTATTGGGTACCTAAAAAATAAAATAGACAAGCTCAAAAAGTCGAAAATTTATGAGATTAGTTGTTTGAAACCAGGATATACTCAAAAATATATTGGTCAGACTAAGATTAATGTAATTAAACCACTCATAGTTTTTAAAATTATCTTTATTTACGTTTCGATCCAAGACCGAGGATCGTTGTCAAAATAATAAAAACTTCAAGTTTGACATTTATGACATAAATTGAAGGTGGCTTTGATTTATTGATGTTCGAAATATTTGGTTTGAGTACACTAGGCAAAAATTTTTAAAGTTTAAAAGAATGATTGCCTTCAATTTGTGTTACGGCCTGGGACCGACTTCTTTTAGGTAGCCAATACGCTTAACGTGAAATCTGCTGATTAATTTTTATTGGTGAATTTTATATAAATTCAAAAACTTGGGAATTGGAAAACATTTTTTAACATGTTTCTATTTATACAATTGAGAGGATGGTTATTAAAGAAGAGATTCAGGTTGTTTAACCTTCACTGAATCTCGGTGAAATAAGGCATAAAATTAGAAAACAATAGAAGGGAAACGAGCTATATACATGCTGTGTCAGAATTTCAGAGAACTATGTAGGCTAGCTCAGAATATAAATAAGTGCAGGTACGTGTCCAACCAGTTTTAAAATGAAGATCCAATGATGATGATGATGAAGCATATTAACAACCCCTGTAAAACAGCATTGGTATCTGACAAGTGTAAACCCGCCATAGGGTCGCCTCGGATCCATATACAACCTTCATACAACAACATTGGTATCTGACAAGTGTAAACCCACCATAAGGTCGCCTCAGAACCATGTTAAAATCTACCACAGAGGTAGCCTAAATCATAATGATTTTCCCCTTCAAAATAAATATAAAAAAACGACTGCTTAAGCCTTTCAATAATGCAATCGTACACTTCTTTAATAACCATCCTCTCAATTGTATAAATAGAAATATGTTATAAAATGTTTTCCAAATCCCAAGTTATTGAATTTATATAAAATTCACCAATAAAATTAATCAGCTGATTTCACGTTAAGCGTATTGGCTACCTAAAAAAAGTCGGTTCCAGGCCTTAACACAAATTGAAGGCAATCATTCTTTTAAACTTTAAAAATTGTTGCTTAGTGTACTCAAACCAAATATTTTCAACATCAATAAATCAAAGTCACCTTCAATTTATGTCATAAATGTCAAACTTGAAGTTTTTATTATTTTGACAACGATCCTCGGTCATGGATCGAAACGTAAATAAAGATAATTTTAAAAACTATGAGTGGTTTAATTCCCAAATATACAGGGAGTATTTGTAAGATCAATGTAAAACTAGATTTAAAGAACTGTGACGGAGGTGGATGGTGTATTCCGTCGTTGAGGTTCTTTTAATGAGGTTAGAAGTAAAACATAAAGATTTATGCAATACGAATGAGCAAACATTTAATAACAAAACCAAAATAAGCACACAATTTAATATAACAGGCTTAAGGTAATCACTGTTGGTTAACAATACATTATACCGGTTTCGATACAGGTTTGCGAGCTGTACGATGTAAAGACAACGGCGCGCTATGGACAACTGATAGTGCCAGGAGGGCGTGATAACGAGACGAGGCACACGACACGAATGACAGCGTTACACATTCCCCCTCTGGTTCTAATGACGTCCTGATGAGGAACCAGCACTAACCTCACACACTAGTGTTTGCAAAAACCAATTTCTTTTTTGGCCGATCTCTTCTTTTAATAAGAAGTTTTGGCCTAACTTCCGAATTTCCTTTAAATTGTACAAGCGCAGATACATAATAAATTCCAGTGGATTCATTCAAATCGTCCCATTTCCCTATCTCATAACTGGCATGTGAAACTTTTATTAAAATGACATAAGGGCCATCCCTCCTGGGATATAATTTGCTTGAAATTCCTTTCTTTGCGGTACTAAGTGTATGCAAATTCACCTGTACCTTGTCGCCAACATTGTCACTGAGAGATTTTTTTCTGTGTAAATCAGCATACTTCTTGCTTTTTAATTTTTCCTTTTCGTTATTATCCTGAGGCCTGATTTAGATTAATTGTCAATCTTTTTAAGTACGGCGTTATTTATGGTACAAAATGTTTTGACCGAACTACGTGTCGAAAATTATTCGTTACATCATCTAATGTTCGTAATTCACGACCAAACACTAAATAAGCTAGTGTATAACCAGTTGATTCACAAACTGTAGTGTTCAAAGCGAAACGAATAACAGGAAGTTTTTTACACCACGTTTTATGTTGATCGGCAACCAAAATTGCTAATCTAGGTTTCAAATCCCTGTTTTTTCCTTTCGGACATATTTGCTTCAGGATGGTATAAATGAATTAAACATTGCTTAATACCCAAACAAAAGCATATTTTTTGCATGACGGCACTAATAAACTACGTTCCATTATCACTAATAATTTTCCTAGGTATGCCATAACGCATACCAATTTCTTTTATTAAAATTTTTGCACAATTTTCTGTAGAGGCCACTTTAAGTGGGAATAGTTCAACCCATTTAGTAGCGGCATCTTCTACCAAAAATATCCACTTTTCGCCACCTATCGATTCAGGTAGTGAAACAAATAAGTCTAAAGCAATTGTTTCAAATCGCTGCGCATAAGCGGGTGTAGTAACTAACCCTGGAGGTTTCTGATTTAAAGCTTTATATCTTTGACAATCCAAACAACTTTTAACATAATCAGTAATGATTTTCTCATTCCAGGGAAATAATAACGTTTCGAGGTTTTTAAAAATGTTCTTTCAGCACCATAATGCGTTGCAGAAGGATCATCATGATACATTTGTAACACATTTTTTCTTAGATGAACCGGTACTACCTGCTGAGTTTCATCAGCATCATCTTCGTGTGGATAACGAAATAAAATTCCTTTGGATACTACATAGCCATTCTCTGTCCAATTTGCAATATTATCATCAGCTAAATTTTCATAACTATCAATATTTTTTTTTAATATCTAGATCTTTCAATTGTTCCTTACGAATTTTACAAGCCGATTTATTTGGAAAATCAACATGTATAGTGCAAAGCTCGCATTTAGTATTTTGGGCATTGCACTGTGGACGAGATAACGTAGGCGTCGCCGACTGCTTGAAAAATGGCAGGTGAGCACAAAAATTACGCCCTCGTTCGGACGAGAGGTTAAATGGAGGTACCGTGTCTGAGTGTTGTCACGCACGTTAAAGATCCCTACCTTGCCTGGAACGGCAAGGGTTCGACAAAATTCTAAATTTCCAGGCAACAAAAAACTCGCTTCCTGGCCAATGTAGTACCTACGGGTGGAGCATTGGAAATGTAAATGAACGGACGAGATAACGTGTCTGCTACCACATTCTTTTTTCCTGGCAATTATTCTACTTGTAGGTTAAAGCTCTGGATTTGTAAAGTCCACCTGGCTAAACGGCCTGATGGTGTTTTCAGCGAAAACAACCACTTCAACGGTTGATGATCCGTCGAAAGAATGATTATAGTGTAAGGAGTAAACGGGGCTTTAGCATAACTTGTTGATGCAATATTTTAGGCATACAAAATTAAAGGCTTATAATGAGCTCAACATAGACCTGGAAAACGTAAATATAGGGTTTTAGGAGAGGCCCATCTGCTTCGAATGAAATTTTGTCATATAGAGCAACATAAAAGCTCATGAGAATTTTAGATTAATGTTTCAATAACGAACCAAAGGGTGAAATGTTTTATCGTGAAATGATTTGTAAATATTAAGATTATGCAAATAATTATTTGAGTTATATGAATAAAAGGGTGTATGTTTTTTGTATGTTTTTAAAGAAATGTTGAGATAATGGTGAGTATATCGTAGAAGGTAGGGAGCAGAGCTAGCCGTGGTAGATCAACTCGGAGAAGCAATTTTTGTGAATACCAAACTAGAACATATTGTAATTCAAGAAATTTATAACAAAGTTTTATTTAGGTACAAATTGCTGGAGTTTATTTCTAAATCAGAAGGAGGAATAGTGGGGCACGATTTTTAGGGCTTCGGATCCAGGAAATCACTACGATGTAAACACAACAACGCGCTATGGACAACTGATAGTGCCAAGAGAGCGTGATAACGATACGAGGCACACGACACTGAATGACGGCGTTACAGAACACATGTATTTCAAATATAGTAAATATGAATGATGATTTCAAGTTGCCAATCACATTTGTGAAACATAATTCACTTTTGAGTTCTGAGGATGTTAACCTACGTGGTGAAAAGAGTATACTCGCAAGTTTAAAGCAACAGTAGTTAATTATCTGTTGGAGGAGTTCGTTTCAGCCTGAGTGTCGAAGACAATTTATGTTGAGAACATCTTATCATAATTGTTTTCTACTATTCAATATCATTTAATAATTAAATTACGTATTTATCTTTCTAAATAATTTTATGATTCTATTTAATTATTATATTGAATATAAAAAATAGGTACAAAACACCTGCTTATTAGGATAGTTCGTTATAAAAAGAACTGCAGAGGATAAATTTCTTTAAATACATTCTTTATTCTAGCAGAGTTTTAACTTACCTTTTAATGCCCAAAATTTTTGAGAATCGACACCTTCAAAAAATGTGTGAAGTTCCTGTAAACAACTAGTATTTCTGTCTATTTCATCTGTTAATGATGATAATCCATATAGCACGGATTGGCTCCTTAGAAATTCGTCCAAACCATTTACTTGAATTGTCATTAGACATATTATTTTTAATGCAGTTTTAAAAAACATCTTCTGTATGTGTATTTTGCAGTCCAGTTCCGAAGTGGAGAGAAAGCTAATTGCATATCACCATTTGTAAGAACGTCAGTCAGAATATCTAAAAAATAATGTACAGTATAATGCACGCTGATAAATAATCACCCTGCATGATATAAGCGTATTGTAAATAAATAGCAAGTAACATAAGTTGTATATGTAAAAATAATTAATTGTAAGATACCGTAAAACGCATTTAAATGCCAACGCAAATCGATCGTTTTAGGATAAATACAAAGCCATTTATTTTCGTTTATTAATTATCAATACATTTTTGATAAAAATGCTTTTCATTTGCTGTAAATAGTATAAAATAGTACTAGCTTTACGTATTTGGATAAAAATAAGTAATTTCGTGTATTTGAAAATCCTATTATAACCTTAATAGATGTATTAAAAATACGTTTTGATGTCAAAAGCAAATATGTCTATAAAATGCAACCCCTTTTGCATTGAAAAACAATTAAAGTTTAAATTAATTACTCTGCAGATTACAGAAATTTATTTTAAACATAGAATTTTGTAGAATATTAGGAATATAAAGAGTGTGTATGTGTGTGTGTGTGTTGTTATTTGCATTCGCCTTGCATCCCCCCTCCCTAATACTAGGACCATCGGCAACCGGAAATCCAGTTGTTGAAAGGCAATGTAAGTGTGTGAATAGGTGTTTGAGTTTGTGCAGTGTTTTAGAGGTGTTTTGTGTGTATGTGTGTGTGTGTGTGTATGTGTGTTTGTGTGTGTGTGTGTGTGTGGTGTGTGTGTGTGTTTGAACTTATACTATCACATAAAAAGAAATTGGTTCTTTCACAGGAAAGAATTTGTTTGTTGTACCATTACATATACAATATACATATATAATATATACTATATATATCATATATACATATATACATATATATATATATATATATACATATATAATATATACATATATAATATATAATATATATATATATATATATATATATATATATATATATAATATATACATATATACATATATAATATATAATATATAATATATACATATATATATATACATATATACATATATACATATATACATATATACTATATACATATATACATATATATATATATATATAATATATACATATATACATATATACATATATACATATATACATATATACATATATACATATATACATATATACATATATACATATATATATATATATACATCCCACCATCAATCGGACGTCCGTACATTCTGATTTTACATTACATCCAACGTCCATGTGAAATACTACGTCCAGTATACGGACGCCGAATTTCCAGCATGTTAAATTTTTGGAGAAGCCTTGTATGAGCTAAATATGTCATTTGGCAAAAATTAGGGTGGACGTCCCTTGGCTGCAAAACATTAAAAAAATATACATTTTTAGTTCAACGTTTTTACAGCAGAGGCACTGCGTTCGTCGGGTGTATATCGAGACCGTATATCTATCAGTCGTGGTATTCACAACCACACGTCCGGAGAATTGGCAACGTTGTACTCCTTGAAGTCGCTCGTTATTTCAGGTCCACAACAACTAAGCTTTACTTGTTCGATTGACTAGTATGTGGGAGGGGAGTTTGACAGGCGCTTGCTGCATTTGCTTTTCCGTAAGATATCATTAGTTCACGTTTAAAGAATTACGTGACTAATTTGAAGGACGAAACTGCGTTTAGCGTTCATTGAAGTAATACAGTAGTCTATAAAATTGAAAATGCATACATGTAATCATTGACTTTTATTAGGACATGATTTAGGCTTTAATTATTATAAGAACTTACCATGAGTAACAAATCAAGAATAATTTTGAACCCAAACGTTTGTCAACAAAGCGCTATATAATTTTGCTATAAAGTACGACATTAATTAAACTACATTGTTTGATTTTTCAGCATTACTACTTTTTCTTATTTTGGTTATTTTAAAAAATTCAGTGTTATGGATCTTAATTTTTAATAATATTTTGTAGAATAACGCAATTTGAAAACAATTTTTACCACTGTTTCTTTGTTGTTCAAGGTTGACATTACACCGTGCCATTGTATTCAAATCTGTATGTTATTAAATCGATTGGTGAAGTGATTTCTAAAGAAGAGTCAAACTTATTGATTGCAATGTTATCTAAAAATAGTTTTACCGACACTTAAATTTTCTTAATGTGAAATATGATAGGCTTTGAGATGTAGAATTTTTCATATATAAAAGCGGATGAGTTTTTTGCCTACACTCTACAAGGGTAATGAACAATAATTAACTCTCTTTTTTGAACGCAAAATTCCTTGAGTGTACATACTATTTTCAAGTAAAGTCATTGAGAAGAACGACAAATATCTCCTTGTTATAAATAATTACTTTTTTCATTCTTTTAAATTTAGACGTTCTAAACCCGCCGAATATACCGTCCTTGTAAAATTCATTATACTGATCCTGATTAAGATTTTGAGGGTTCTAGGCTTAAATTGACTGTTCTTGGCTATATATTCATATTTTTTTATTCATATTAAATAGAAAAATGATCTTTGAAAGTAGATTAATAAAGAGGAACTTATCTAATAATTATTTGTATATCAAGATTGTGAAATTGACTTTTTGTGTACCAAAAAGCGGCTTGTTGCGGAGGAAAGATAATCTCAAGGTCGCTACAAAAATTTCACCGCCAGGTGTACAGGTGTTCAGAAATACCCTAAAGATCATTTCTTATATAACTGAACATACCAGCCTACATGCTTTTCAAATCATCTGCACATGCACAAACACACAGCGACAGACCCAGAAGAGCAAAAGATTTTTTGAACAAATCGCTAGTATATTGTTTTAGTAATGTGTATGGTAGTTCTATTTTTTAAAAGTTCCGAACGTTATATTAATGTATCTGATTCTCGATCGCTGGAAGTAAATTCCGAAACGTAGTCTCATAAAGCAGAATATAAGTTATACAACTTATACTTTTTGGTATTAATAAATCATGATTCATAACTTGGAAGAAACAATAATTGTTTCATTTTCATATTCTACCCTAGGAGATTTGATTATTTTAGGATTATTTTGATTACGTATCATGATATAAATATTAACATAGACACATGCCTTCCTTTATAAAATAAAAATGCAATTTAATTGAAACTTTATTTTTCCAGAAAATATACAAACGTAGTTCCACTTAGAACCTTAATTTCGAAACTAAACGTATTATTAACATAATAAACTGCATTGTACTAAAAACATTTGTAAAACTACAATAACAGTAGTAGTAAATAAAAAAAATCGAAAATAATACCTGTATAACATACAAAGTATACGATCTTACCAAAATACAGTTATTATTTTGACGAGACATACTTATTCTGAACATAAACTTTTATTTTTAGTCAGTCTATTAGCTAAATTATCCGGAAACACAGTCTTTAACTTTTCACACTCATGACGTTTTGGGGATTTTTAGATTTTATGTCTTGCAAAGTAATTTTCAACAATTTTTTTGTTTACTAGTCCAAGGAACCACTTGTCTCTTTTTCTTTGTGTAATTTTTATTGTGTTCGTTTTCATTGTTGGCTTTAACTATCTGTTGACATCCTTCAAGATATACTATTAACTGACCAAAGACCAAAGCTCTGCAAACCTGGCAGCAAAATAAGAAGAGAAATTACAGGAGAATGCCGCAAACCTAGCAGAAAACAGTACAAGCACCAGAACGCTTAGTGCCGGTGATACAATGGCAGGTACCAGAATCTAAGAAAGTCGGAGAACGCGAACTGGCGCCAAGGTTCAGAATAAAACCAGCCACATTTACTAGGAAGTCACATATACAGGCATATCTTAAACAGTTCGAGGCTGTCGCGTGAGCTAACGCTGGAATGACGATGAAAGGGCGACCGCGTTAATTATCGCATTATGATGCAAGGTACACCGCGTACTTAAATTGTAATAAACATGATGGCATTCTCTGGGGTAAAAGATTCCGAAGTTAAAATTCATATTTCCGGGAGGGGACTACTTTGGTGAATGCGATCGGAAAGTTCAGAATAAGAGTCTGGAACATTTTGCGAAACGAAGCGTGGAATGTTAGAAGTATGAAGCAAATAGGTAAGCTAGAGAACCTAAAAATTGAAAGGAATAGGTTAGCACTAGGCATAGTAGGGATCAGCAAACTTCAGCGGCCAGAGGCGGGGGATTTTTGGAATGGAGACTTCAGGGTAATTCACACAAGAGCAGAAAAAGGAAATTTGGGTGTGGAGATAGTTATGCGAAAAGAGATAGAATGCTGTGTAGAAAATTACTTACAAAAGAACGAAAGAATACTCATGGTTAGATTAGAATCTAAACCGGTAAATACAGTAATAGTAGTGGGGTAGAGCCGGTCCTACTTCAAAACGCGACAGACGTATTTTCCATGTGTAGAATACGGCTGAATCGTTTTGAATTAGGATCGGCTCTATATGATTTCAATGTAAAATAGTCGTGAAAACATTTCAATGTAAAATA